>JAAAKL020007565.1:0-16757 GCA_010016065.2 Carybdea cf. marsupialis auct. non (Linnaeus, 1758) | reverse complement strand
CCCCTTGTGTTAATGACTGCCGCGTCGCCTGACATGGTGAGCAGTTTTCCTGGCTCCCTCTCGTAGCACTTTGCAACCAGTCCAATCCCATCTTTACTACTACCCTCTCCAGCTTCGTCGATCTATAAGATAAAAAAATGATGTTGTTATAGTGTACCTAAAGTCAACATACACCAGTGCTGTTGTCTCACCATTTAATAAGGACAATTCGGAAGGAATCCCTCATTAAACTAAATCTATTTCCTAATCGTAACTTCATTTGCTTCGGTACACTATGACCCATTGGATTTAAAACGTTTGAAATTTTTAACTTTATTCGGTTTTCATTTCTTGCATCTTTTCGATCAAAAAATTTTCATAACCTTACAGTGCACGAAAATACGTCCCCGTTCGAACTATTTTCTGGCACTGACTGGCATTTGTATATCCAAAATAAAATTTTGCGATGATATGACCGCTCAAAAAGTACCGTTTTGCGGATAACTATCCCACATAGTACGAAAATGGATCTGCCCAAAGGCAGTAAATGTTTTTTTTCTTGCAAAGAATAAAACTTAAATCGAGCTTAACCAAAGCATCTTAAATCTTCCCTTAAAAACAATAGCAAAAAATTTTAAACAAAAAGTATTTGCGACAGCCTCATTTAAGGGCGGCACTATAAACACCTTGGGATTGACATCATACCAAAACTGATTAGCAAGCAATCTTTAACCCCTGTACTTCGAATTTAAAACAGTGCTTGCAAGGATTTGAATCTGGGAGATATCTTTAGATCGCCCTCATTTGAACCAATCTATAGCACTTTGAACAGAAGAAAAGTGCTAACAAATTTTTTAAATGGAGGCACGCTTCCTAGCGAAAGAATAAGTTTTAGTCGATCATCACGGTTTCTTGTGAATGGCATTTATTCGTGAACAGAACTTCTTGGAGGGCATTGAATGTTCTAGAATTTCTGACAACTAATTTACTGGGTTAGAAAGGTTGACTGATGGACTTCGAGAGTGTAGCTTGGAGCACGTTATCCGTTTTTAAGGGTCATACGGGACATATTCAGTAGCATTCCCAGTTAAAAAACCGCAGTTACACAAAACGTATTATTAAAAATAACGATCAATAACGACCGAAATTTTATGTAGAACTTCATCTGCCCTTAGTCATGGTTCTTCTACATTTATAAATGAGAGACGTTACGCTATTTTAATACCTTACGTCATACCATAGATCACAGAGAGGACCTAATAGTCACTAGCATTATATTTGATATTTCATTGGGTTGTTAAATTGAAGTAACTACCCAATTTGCCACTGAAATCCTTACCGATAACCTTATACTCAATCATGTCATACGTGCAAAGGTCAGATGACTTTCTTTTACTCAGTTAAGATCAGTTTAACATAGATTAGGTCCGTTCAGGGTAAGGAAGTTCATCGAAGGCCTTGTCACGTTAGTTCTAGTCACATCATTTCCTCTCGTCAGGTTAATTAAGCTCAAGAGGGGGCGGGTCATACAAAATCTGAGCACATCAGGTCTGGTCAGATTAGGCCAGGTCAGCGCAGCAGTTCGTGCATCTCCCGCAAAATCAGCACAGTTACGATCAGATGAAAATTGACAAATCATTTGTGTAGTAACGGGAAACAGCCGTCAAAGCTCCCCCTCCTGTTGTCCCTTCCCCACATGTTTACCGACATTTATTCTACAAGAAAGCTGCGACTCATCCAATTACGTATGTCGTCCTTACAAAGTTATTATGGCCTACAGCGCAGTCTCTTGGACGCCTTCCAGCCCACTTCTCGATATATTCACTAGACATGTGTTTGGAAAGTAACATACTTCATGCATGTATGAAGGATCAAAGTTGATAAAGGTAATTCCTCTTACCTTGAAAGTTAAGCTTTGACCAAGACGATAACTGCAACATTTGGATCTGAGAACTCTTGAACTTTCTGGGAATACTTTTGTTGCTGTTCGATTCCGGTTGCTTAGCTGATATATGATCATACCACTATCGTTCACACAATCATCATTTCTCCACTCTATAAATGGAAACAAACCTTGGAGTTAGTTGTGAGAAATTAAATGAAAGGAAACGAGAAGATAAAAAATGAAAAGGTTTTTAAAGACACAGAAAGAAGACAAACTGTAAGAGTAACCACAATAGTTCTACGTTATACTGTGCAAGGTAAAACACAATACCAGAATTCGGACTTGACACTTATGTTACCCTTCTAGGTAATACGCGCAATAAAACCACTGCTACATAACAGTAGGCTAACAAGCATACGAACTTGTAGTAGATGAGGCAGCTATAACAAGTTGTCGCAGTAATGGCCTCACCCCTGGTCCTCAAAACGCTATCTCATCTCCTAGCTGTCCAAGTACAGTATCAGTACACCAGCATATCTACAAGATCTTCATGGCCTCCAAACAATGAAGTCAAGAGAGGTGCCAGATTAGGTAATTCTGGGAGGGAGGGATGCCTTAGAACTTCATAATAAATTCAATGTGGTCAAACATTGATTAAAACCCAAGAGCTACCCCTCACAAGTATCAAACCGCCCCTTTTCTAACAGCTAATGATTAGCCACACCTAGAACTATCAGAATGATATTACGTCGTACGGCTGCCATCACAAATTCCTTGACGAATATTCACTTTCAAAAATTGGTAAACAAGAATCACATCGAGATACTGTCGCAGGCCATGTACATGCACAAATTATAGATGTTATTGTTTCAATTCGCCAGCCTTAGTACGATAATTGTTTATGGCCATTAAGGTGACGTTTCTTCTCTCATACGATGCTTTTATAAAAAAGCTTAAGATTTCACAACCCATTAAGTGTGTACCTTAGCTACGCGGTCGTTGAGGTAACAGACATAGGCTGCAACAAAGATTATGAAATGGGGAACCATTCCCCATTCATTACTTTTGGCTGCAGCAGCGTGCCTCACCTTTCATAACATCTAAAATGAACCAAAGCCTCTAGAACGTGTTGTAAGCTTTTGACATCGTTACCACAAAGACATAGCAAGGGAATAAAACATTTCAATATCAAGCGGGGGCCAATGTTTTGGAATCATATGATTGGGCAGTCTCAATTAAAAACATCCACATATCCTGGGTATCTGATTCAAGGAACAGGATATCAAGTTACATACAAACCACTAAATAATATAAAATGCAGCATTGAATGACTACAATTTGGATGATCTTTCGTTAACATGCAGGTTTGATTCTGAATTGTTGGCACCCTGATTCCCCTTCAGTGTGCCATGTCTCGCAGCATAAAAAGGTCGCCCCACTTGCATCCCGGTTGAAGGGTAAAAGGGTACAGTCATTTCAGCAATAACAGTACAACACGAGGTACATTTATCCAGGGGAAGGGCAAGTAATAGTGAGTATCAACCCCCTAATTTTGACCCTGTCATCCTTTCCTCCCACAAAATGAATCCTGACGTTCGAGCCTATCATATGTTCCAGCACTAGGGCTTTTATCGCTAGCTTACTAGATGTCTCTCCATTCTTATGCCCGTCTTTTACTTACCCCAAGTACCACTGTCTACGTATGCAACTGTTAACTACCTTTCTCTTACCATGAGGTGGCAGCGTTGTCCATGCCTTCTTCGGTAAACTCCATGGTCCACACAGGCCATCTACACCACTTCCTGTTTGTCTTTGGCAAACTCGAAAGGTGAAAATATGATTGGGCTCCATGTTCGTCATGACGTAGGTCATCTCCTCTCCTTCGTAGACGGTTGTGAACACACAATCCACTTCCTGTCCATTTTCGTTGTGGATAGTTATCCCAGGAGAATATTGTAGAATGTACTCCGTCAAAACACTGTTATCCGTCGTAAGAGATTCAGTGTCTGAAAAGTGTTGCTACGAAAGTAAAAAAAAGAGAGGCTAACTATTTAAGCCTCATTTCCATAAAAGTACATTTTCCTACCTTTAAGGACAAACGAGTTAATAAGGACTGTAATTCTATAGAAAAAAATGAAGGCCCGAGGCATGATATTGAGTAGCTTGTATCATGTTTTCCCTTCAAAGAAGAGGCATCAGAACCAACCACGTGACGGAGCTTGACAGTGCTTCCATAATAGAGGTGAAGAAAGTATTTCGATAAACAGCGAAAACATAAAAAATATCACATAAGGAAAACTAGAGTGCATTCTGACTTGGTATAGACTTTGAAACATTCGCGCTCACCCTACACATCATATTACCAATGAGCTAGTAGATCCAATGATCATCACCCGTTACAGTATGCCATTCGTCCCAGCTATCAATGACAAGTACTGCATCCAAGGTAGTAGTGAGACCTCCTGAACAGGAAAAACTTCTGTAAATCGGCCACTATTACGTCACATAAAAATCCCATTTAAGTTCATCATATTGCACATAGTGTCTTTATACAATAAATTTCAACAATTAAAATCATGATACCCATACCTCATCCCAGCGTATTAGAACGGCACCAGGCATTTCGGTACATTCCACTATTTGCAAATTTCCAGTCATTGAAACATCCAAGCAGGCCTTCATTTGGTCAATTGTGTTATGTAATTGGATTTCTTCACACTTGGCTGTCATTGAAAGCGATGCACATGGGACGTCTGGGTACCTTTGGAGAAAAGCATCAGGTTTGTAAAACGGACTTTCAATCAGAATAAGGTTGTAAAAGGATTATAACACTAAAAGTACTGGAAAACGCGTTATACAAGAAAATTGGCATGGGGTGAAAGAGGAGCAAGTCGATTATTTATGCTGCCATGCCGACCATCATCTACTACGTGGCCTACAACAACAATTTCAAGGCTACATTTCTGCCAGCATAGAATTGTAACAATAACGTAGCCTCAGAAATTGAAGTGCAATTTCCTGCGCGGTTAGTTAACCAAAAACTATAAACAACTGTGTTCTCATCACAACAACTACCTAGAGAATTGACGCTACCGTAGCATTCGGCTGAGAGAGTTCACTCAAAAGCATACGAAGGGGTGGGCTGCACTAGCCATTTGCGCATTTAGCAATGCACAAACTGCTTGATTTGATTAAAAAACCCCACTAAATATATCAGTGAAACGCAAGATCAGTGCGCTGTTAAGGTTTGATATGGTGACAGTACTGGCAACGCCCAAGGAAGATTATTGCGTGTGATGAAATATGTGGAAACTACTGGAGAAGCTTTTTGGCAGCTTCCTTCTGATATTATGTTTGGGTTGAATCTTGACCGTACTAGCAAGAAGTGTGTTGGAAACTTGCCCAGGCACTAACTAGGCTTCAGCGCTTTGCTATCAAAGGAAGATCTAACGCACAAGTGTTAAATTTCATTGCGGCCGAAGTCACAACCGTTTTTGCTAACATTTCTCCCATGCCACAGTTCTTTAAAAATACCTACAAACTATGAAAGTGAATCTATTAACTGCAAAGCGAATGATAGATGAATTAATATCGAATATGCCTATGCAATGGAATAGCTTCCATACTTATCACAATGCAGCTGCAGGCATCGTGCAACTGGTCAATGGCTAACTGGTTGCAAAGATAACGATACATCAACGACTTAACGGCATAAATGAGGTATGCAACCGAACAGTGGATACTAATGTATGCAGCATTAAATACCGCTTACATAACAATCAAAATCAATGTTGTACGCTGAGCTCTCACTTCTTCACTCACGGAACTCCAATCAAGTGCAATGAACAGATATGGAAATGCTGTATGAACTGAGCTTCGACAATGATATAACAGGGGAACAACTACAACGAATCCTTGCAGAAGACAAAACTTGCCATTAACTGATGCTTACAATTACGTACAGGACGGCAGTGGCAGTGAGTCTGAACAGGGCAGTGGCAGTGAGTCTGAACAGGGCAGTGGCAGCGAGTCGGAACAGGGCAGTGGCAGTGAGTCTGAACAGGGCAGTGGCAGTGAGTCTGAACAGAGCAGGGTCTGCCATTTCTGCTCTTACAAGGTGGTCCTCAAGCTAAGTCTCTTTACCGATGCCTAAAAGAGAATTGGGCTTGCCTACGAGATGTTGGCAGTTAATGCTGCACGTGTTACGAAGTGGCATGTAATCGTCCTTCTCGGCATTAGAAAATACCAATAGTCACCTGTGACTTATGATGACAAAGGAATTTTTTGAAGCCTTGGTGCTGAAGCTATTCCAAGAAGGAATTCCGTTCAAATGGAGAAAAATGCCATCATTGATGGTGTTCCAGGAATAGGTAAGGAACTGCACAGGCACCTACACCCTTCATGCGTCATGTTCGTGTTTTTCAGAAAATGAAATATAATTTTTAGCGGATATTATTATTTCACGTTTCTTTCAAGCATTATCTTTGTTTTCTCCGATGGCAAGAAAAACATACTAGGGAGTTGTCACCCAGACGTCCGATGATTCCAGGTCAGGTCAAACCAAAGACGATAGATTCGTATTCTAAATACGCGCACTGCCATATTAGAGCTATAAACAGTTAACGGAAATATTTACTTACCGATGGGAATTTTTACGTTGCAAACAGTTTTACGCAACTTCAAGGCTAATGCCGGCCGCAATAGATAGCACGGCTAGTAATGGCTGTTCAATTACATGTGACATCTCAGTTGATACTCTAGCACTTAACTACGATTCATGCTACTACTGCACGGTGCATTTTGTGGCGCTTTAAAGAAGTAGTAAAGATTTATTGATAATAAAGTTTTTCCCTCTTTTTATTCACTTTAACAATTTTTCTTCGTCTAACCCAAGTATTTGTCATGTTGTAGGAGATAATTCGTAAAATTCAAAAGCTCAAAAGCTGTCTTACGACTTCAACTGACCTTAGAACTCAAGTTAACAATATCGTCGTGTCGCTAATGACAGTTAACAACAGTTAACATGCGTAGAAACGCCACTAGCATGCTTGTATGACAAGTAAATGACAAAGTATTTTTAAAAGTCTTTAAAAGACTTCGGAATCGTGACCTCGATTAGAGTTGACAGACAACACTTGTGTGCATCCTAGTACACTCATGTGACCTAGTAGTTTGACAGAGCGGATTCGAGCGTTAAATACCAAAGACGTATATCTATTTAGCTTAATGATTTCGTTTGTGTTTGGAACGATTGTGGCAAGAATTCAAGCCTAGGAGAAGACACGTAGCAGATTACTGATAGCGACGTCTGGCAACTTTTAATCGATTACCAACCTTTTTCTATTATTGAAGATAAATAGTGAGGGGGAGGGAGACTTACTTATCCCCCAAGGATCCACCATAGTTCAAGCTTTACAATTTCGTACTATCAAATATAATAATAATAAATATAATAAAATAATATAATGCCAACAAAGACATAAGTAAAGTTTATGCAAGTAAAGATACTCTAGGGTAACAGGTAAATAATTCAATCATTTTTATTACTAGATCCCCAAGCTTCTGCAGCTCAGTTTTTGAAGGCTAGTTACAAAATGACTTTGAAGTATACAAACGAATTTACCATTTATAGTCACGTGCAAGTCTATCTCGACAAGAGTACCCCCAAATCATTTTACCTGCCTACATATGTCTTAATTACTAACAGCGGGATGATAAATTGGTCTTGTGAATCATTTCTAGAGACTCCTTTAGGAGCAAAGCGTGCGCTCGTGATACAGAAGTCTGAATGATATTTATGTCTGACATCAGCGCCATTGCAACACGAAGAACGCTCTACGGTGCGAGGCAGCATCACATAATCCAGCCCGGCCTCTGCTGCTGCGTAGATGATTCAAGCTTTTGGATGTGAAATAATAGACCGCTTTAGAAATGCGACATTCTGTACTCTCGATATTCAGCAATAGCACTCCAACAACCTTAATTCTTTAATTATGTTCTTTATATCTTCTTTGTCCTACTTTGTACTTTTTAAATGAACATATTATGTTTGATTCTGCTTGCAAAAATTATAATGTTCCTTCGTTGTCTGTGTCATTACTTCTTTCAATTATACCATGTACGTACTTTCTCCTTTACTAACCAACGTAAAACAGCACGGAGAACACCCACTAACTTAATTTTGCGATATAATAACATAAAAATATCCTATTATTTCAAAAATTGGACAGTCCGAATTTACAAAATAAATCAATCATGCATTTCACTCATGTACAGCGATTTCGTTTGGTTCTTACTAAAGAACTTCTATACGCTCTGTTTGTCTGACAATAAATTTTCCAACTTTTTCAGCCATTGTCAACGGCAAGTACCAATTAAGCATTATCTGAAGTTGGCGTCGTTGGTACCTGAAGCCAAGCAACCACTGAACCTTGGGATAAAATAATGCAGTCATAACTCCAAATAGTAGTGGCAAAGTGGTAGATTGTCAGGCTCACGATCCAAGGGTTGTGAGTTCGAACCGACCCTTGGCTTGCCTGGAGGTACCGTGCTATGTAATCTGCTCTAGTGAAGTGGGAACACTATCTTTCGAGAGGTAGGGCAGAGAGGGGAATGCAAGTATGAATGGATTGTCATCTGAAGGGGGAAAGTCACCCCGTTCCTAGTGGCTTCGGCCTAGAACAGGGTGAAAAAAACTAATTTTTTTAGAAACAAAACAAAACAAAACTAAAATAAAGACATGAAAGAACAATAATGAAGAGACTGTAGCTTTAAACAAATATGGAAATATCCATTGGCGTACATGACGGGGGAGGGAAAGGGAGCACTTGAAATGTCTGGAAAGTCGAAACTCGGTCAAAAATGACCCCCATTTTCGGGCAAAAAGTTGGTAATAAATATCCGAAATACCGGTTTTCAGTCATTTTGCTGGAGAAACCTCTTGAAACCTCTATTTAAATTTGCCAGAACACTTTAGATCTAAACCTCAGTTAGAAAAGTTGTGGCCTCCTAAATTGAAATGCTATAGTACCACTATGATCATATAACATCAGATCAACCTCACAGTTTACGACCAAACAAGCTAATGGTACAAAAGGCTACAGTACTTACGAACGAACTAAAGATGAAAACGTTTGGTGCAGCTCCTCAACTTCCTCTGGGAGAACTCCACTTTCTTTGTTTTCATAATTTTTTGCTACGAAAAAACAGCAAACTTTATGAAACGCTAAATAATGTAAGCTGATATCCCTATTTCACATTTTAGAGAATAAAAGAACACTTAATGGAATCAAAGAGAATTCGGCAGTATCTCATCGAATACACACTAGGAGATCCATGAGTGCACACCGTATCTAATATAAAATAACTTGCCGACTGTAAGTAAGTTCGACGATAGACTAGTGTCCATCAACCACCGTTGCATTTTGACAATTTGTGATGCTTCTCTTTAGGGGAAAGGGAAGGGAAACTAAGTAAGCATTACCGGTTCCATTCTTTTTTTGTCAGTAAATGGGTAAAAGCCACGAGGAACGGTGATTCGATATGGCGTCCTTAAGCGCTATAAGCTCCTAAAAGTACGGGAACCAAAGAGAAGTGGGTGCACCTTTGATGTGAGGAGCTGTCTCTATACAAGGACGATAATACGAAAGTTCGTAGGATCCATGGTAATCTGGAGAAAATAAAATGTTTATTTCTGTTCGCATATGTATTCCAAATGGTCACTTCATATTTTTCCACGTGCCAGTCTTCATTTTCTTATTACGGCTTCTGTAGATGTCAGTGATGCTTTTAAGGGATTATTACAGGTTACTTTCTTCGTATGAGCGGAAAGGTGATATTATTACCACAATACGTAAATCAGTTTTGGACAGCGAATATTGACAAGATTCATGATGAACTTGAAACCATCACTAAGGTGTCCCTAATGTTTTGAATTTTTAAAAAGATACCAGAGAAAGTTAACAATCACAAGTGATCTCCGATACTTCGTATCCACATTATTTATCAGCCGTCAATCACAGTTCATTTGAGTTGAAAAACGTCATATAAGTTGAAGTAATGTCACAAGGGACCCAAGGGCCCAACTGTTCGATATTTCAATTTAATGACATCATCAATGTGATTTAACTGAAATATCGCATTTTGGGGCATCGGTCTCAACCCCTCACAAATATAAGTATTCTCCCGCTACAACTGAACCAACGTATGAAAAGCGCTCCGAAGCACTATCCTACGCTCTTGTTTCACAACGTCTTTCTGCGACAATTAAAAATGCAATCCTTCCTCTAGACCTGATCAGATTAAAGACACGCCTGCAAGCCACTTCGGGCAGACAGTTTACGCAAATCAATAGTTTCTGGTGAGGGATAATCCCGTTGGTATCGTTAAGTACATACGGAAATTTCAGTAGCTTGTATCAGGTATTTCAAAGCAAGAGACAGACTTTGGAACAATCATTGATACCAAGACTATTACATAGGCCTAAGTATGACCTGTTAAATAAAACACAAGAAACGATAGTGTTGGCTAGCTGAGATTGTTCTTCTCTAGCAACATAAGCAGCTTATCGACTACTTTAATATTAATAACACTTTCTCTAAAGCATTGACTAGCCGCTCATAAGAACTCTCGTCCTTACTTTGGTCAATATTTCAGTACAGACAAGGAGGACGGCGTTGTCGGCTCGATTAGCTCTGTTGAGGAAGAGAAATGCTGTTTTCAGTCCAAGCCCAATCTAATACCTTTGATTACGTGGGCAGCTTAATCCGCTTCACTGACTGTCACTCCAAGCTTTTCTTCTATCAGGTCTGTCATTCTTGTGTTTTGCCTTCATCTTGACCCATTACTGACGAAAACATCCCTGTAAAGACTTCATTGTCTATGCAACGATAAGCCCCACAAAGATCAGTTGGCGCTGGATTTACACTGTTTCTTTTCTTTTCAATTTACTGCTCTATATGTCCACTTATCTGTTTAGCTGACTCTTAATAAACTAATACATAAACACAATTCAAATGTCGCAATTTTGGCTCTCATGACACAAATATGGCACAGATGGTGAATACTGAGCTAATCATCCTGATCTCTGAAAATTGAATAGCATTGACATTCCATATCCTATTTCATACGACCGTGGTATTTTTGGTAGTGGTGATCCAACCTTAAGTTCACTACTGTCACCATGATTTCTTGTCCTAAAGATACTCTAATATTTAAACTCATCCACTACTTCAAATATTTCAGTATCTAGTGAAATATATACTCATCATGTGCACTAGCTATATTTATGTACACAGCTTTAGTTTTTGCATCGATTCTACGTAAATTTTTTACTCACTCTGGAGACTGCAAAACAGATTTGTAGTTCTTCCTCACTACCTGCTAGGAGCTCTATTTCAAAACCGTATCAAATATTTGGCAATATCTTTCCCGCAATGTTTACTGTTTCAGCAAATCCGTTTAACACATTTCTCAGGGCTATCATCAGGTCAACTGACACCCAGGAGTATTCTTTGGTCTATCCATTCTTCATCTTCTTCACGACTCTCCTTACCACTCCTGTTGTAATATTCTTGATTCCCCCTTCAGTTGCTACTATTTCCTCTAATTGTTCTCTGTGACTTTCAATATCTCCATCGTCTTCGAATCTTCTCTTTCTCCATCACGATGCTTCCATTTCCGATATCTTACTGCTGCAATCCCTCTGATATCCTTTTGAGCTCCTGCTCTCTGCTTCTCAATTCTGTGGATAGTTCGCCCTCCCTCCGGAGTTTCAAGTTGATTGTACCACTTCTTCCAAGCTTCGTGCCTCGCTCTTCCAATTGCTATCTATCGAACTTTTTTGGTTATATTGTATTCCATTAGTCCTCTGATTATGCACTCTTTGTAATGTCCTGAACGCTGAGCCTCTGTATTCCACCACTATGTTACTTTCTTCCTTTCTTGCCTCCTCTGCTCGTTCCGCATGTTTCCGCTTGCAGCCTCCACTACTGTTGATCCAAAAATTTGCTATAAACAATCACCTGATGTGCCATCCACTTCATATTTCTCTTGCACTTTCTGTTGGTATCTGTAAAGTTTCCTGGCTTTGAGCTTCCATTTTTCTCCAGTTTTGCGGATTTTGCCTTTCTTTTTAGGATGATCGCTTAAAATCATCTTCATGCACAATAGTCGATTTTGTGTAGTGAGTGGTTCTCATGATATAATCCTGCAGTTCACAACTTATCCTACTTATTACCCTCTTATCATGAAGTGGCCAATTTATGTTCGATAGTTACCACTTTCGTATGTTACCAAATTGCATCTTTCTTGGCAAACAGCGTGTTTGTCAAGGTTAGGTCAAAGCTCTCGCATCACCCAAGCAACCTCTCTCTCTTCGCTTCTCACACTACATCCCTTTCCTCCGCGGTATTCGTTGGCATATTACCCACATGTATATTCATGTCAGCGCCGATTATCAGGGACTTGTGTTTTCCACATGCTGGTATATGTCGTTCAAACGACACAACAAACTTCTCCTTTTTTCTCTAAACATCTTCCCATTTTTGCTTGTAGCTCGAAAGTACGTCCATTATTCTTCCAGGAAGCTGCACCTTGCCATAAATGATTATACCTCTGGATCTCTCCACTTCTACCACCTTGGTCTTCTATGTCGAGTTGCGGAACAGTCCAACTTGAGAATCACTCCAATAATGTAGAAATATATAATATACTAGACGTAAACATTTCTTTTCTGATATCTACATCTTTCAGCTAGTGGTTTTAAGTTAACGAGCTGATGCCTTGTACTTCGTCTTTGAGTGAAACTAACTTGTTCATAATAAATTTCTTCTTTCGGCGTTAGCTAGCTTTGTGACAGGGAGTTGCTTTAAATTGCTTAGTAGAACAGTGTATAATCTTAACTCAAAAATAACTAAAATTCAATGCATTTCTCTTCTACATATCATTAACAGACATCTTTAAATTTAATCTAAACGAAAGAAACTCCAAAAGCACAGAAAAAATTTCGCTCTTGAACTATGTGACAATTTGATCATTATTCTACTGATGCGCTACGGAGGTAGGTTCTTTAGAGACGGAAACCCCTTGTGAAGTAGGTCACCCATGATGTGAGCGAGAATACAGCAATATTGTGGCTATCAGTTTGCCGTACGTCACCCCTTCAGCATGGAAAACAACATTTTCAAAACGCCAGAAATATTGTCGTATGTTTGGCAACGGAAATATTTTGTCAAAGATCGCAAATCAACAAATGATAGTCGTGCCAAACCGCTGTACGTTAATACTATACTTGACCGCGCCAAGTTTCACTGATTTCAATCTTTGAGTTCCTGTAAAATAATACTATCTCGGTAACAAAATGGTTTATCTGGCATACCACAATAATTTATATTTTATAATATGCAATTGAAACAAATTGTTGGTCGTAAAGAACCCAAGGATACTTTTGAAAAGACGACTCATTGTCTTTTCAAAAGCCTTTTTCGATGACTCTCGTCAGAACCATAACGTCATAATTATATGCAATATGCAATTTATGATGCATTAATGCTATCTTAGAAATGTTTCAATGAAATATCCACGACAATCCTCTTTTGCAAATACTATGGTGAGATGATATTTCCATGAGCTTTATCAATTGGTTGCTTTTATATCATCTTCAGTATGACTCCCGGCAGTCGCATAAGTTTAAAATCAGGATGGCAACACTATTCCGATCTCAAAATTCTCCAAATGTTTCGGTTTTCCCTTGCAATTTAATCAAATTTTCCTGACACTTTCTGACACAATAGATACCAACATGCATCATCATTACCAAGGAAGGAAGTACTCCTTTGATATTTGTAGACTTCAAACCAAATTATTGTCGCCATGATTCAGTTATCCCATCGTTTTGCAATTTGTATTAATTTTTCATGAGCTTTGAGAAATTCCCTCGGTTCCCCAAACTCTCAATTTTCTTGAGTATTCCAGGATTTCAAGCCACCCTGAAACTACGATGATGCCACTTCCATTAATACCTATTGTCAGCTAGGATGGTAAATACAATGTAATCATGCGCAATAGGAAGTCAGACACATTTCAGGAGTGTTAAACAAATACATTTTGAAAAACTTTGGTAAAGAAATCAGGTAACAAAAGAACGAAAGTACAAAAAACTCATAAAGCAAAAGAATTACTAATTGACGAATAAGCAGTGCACACTATATTTGAGGAATCTAGATAGACCGGATCACAAAACTTTAATCGGTTGATACATAGAGGGGAAAGAAGCATTAAATCAGTATCATGTTCATATAGCCGAGGTCTTGAACAGTAAAAACAAAACAAGATTAGTAACCACTGCAAGAGTATTTAAGGGCTAAAGACCCAATGTCTGGAATTATTCATTTAGATAGTGTTTCCCACACCTGTCGGAAGTAGTATTCACGAAAAAATCGAAAATATTTCTGGAGCCTCTGTGAAATTTACAGCAATATCCTTATGAACTGTCGAAGATTGGCAGGTTATGTCGATGACAGCATAACTTTTCCATATGTTAATGCTTCCCTCACCAAAAACGTCGAGATAGCTTCTGCTTAGTAATATGTGTGGTTTTGCAAGTGAGAGAACAGAGCATTGCTCATAAATCCCGGCTTGGGAATATACAAAACGTAAAAGGTCTAATAACAAACAAGGAAATAACTCACGCACTGGCTGTGAGACAGTAAATAAGATGAAAAAGCTAAGATTCTTCCTCTTTGTTTAACTACTATATTCACAATGATGGCCTTTACTATTGCTGCTTGAGATTATACTGAAAGAATTATCAAATCCGATTAAAGGATAAGTATCAGTACAACTAGGGGACCATTTACTGAGCACTGTGCAAACGATTTTCTGAGCACTGTGCAAACGCGAAAGGAATAGATTTTTTCAGATGTTTTGATAAGGTTATAGCACCAACGAGTTTTGCTGCTTTGTCCCACTTCTCTTAAACAAAGGTATATTTGGGTCACATATGCATTTTCCCATACTAACTATGAAACGATAACTGCACTCTAAATCAGTATAAGAATTTCATGCTTTCAGTCATGTTACTCTTTCTCAGTTTCAATGTTTACTTCTTGTCCTACTATTTTCCTTTATTTAATTAATCACAAACGATCCATTTCCTGTACCAGCAATCACCAACATTCAGCAAGTTCTAATTTTCCGTCGTAAATTCACTTTACGTATGTGTTTCTTTCAAGTTGAAGCCTAAATATAGTAAGAAAAATTTTCTACCTTCGGGCAAACCTCTCTGTTTATGCCTTAAGCTATTTCATACGTTGTGTAGTACCTCCTTTGTACGTACTAACAGCACCATAAAAGAAAGCAGAGCAGTCTCGACCCAACCCTTCAAAAAAGTTAATGATAACAAACAAAGTAACGTAGTAAAAAGGGCGACTATCATCAAGAAGTAAGGGACAGGAAACACACACTTGTAGCATATGAAATTAAAAGAATACCAGGCGTTAGAACGAAGAATGTGATTTGCAGGTGGTGCTATCAACTTACAGAAATTTGACGAGATTGCTTGTTAAGATAGGGGACAGTAATTATGCATTCAGTACTGAAAATATCTCGACGATAGTGACGGTGATCATTTCTACATTCAGATAAAGTCTAGCTTAAATTCTTCGTATGTAGATCTTTCATAGCGTTCATCATTTTTTTTATAACCACACATGTGAAAGAGTGCATACTATATAAACACAGATCGAATCATTACATCCAAAAACCTACCTATTCTTCATTGATTGCCAGCCACAATAACAATTATAAATTCAAGGACCATGAATTATCAAACCAGGCAAAAGCAGTCTTGAAAAATGTACATATCTGGGTTTGTGTATTCTGCAAATTTTCAGTATGAAACATAGAGTAATCTTCAAATAACTAATTAATATTCATGTAGAACCTATTGAAACAAACTAACCTTGTTCTACAAGTTTATCCAGTCGATCCAGGTCGCCTTGAACTTGCTCTTCATAATCGTTAAGAGATTCCAAGTCCTTTTGCTCAGCTTCATCTATGTTTTGGTTTAGATGATGAACTCTTTCAGACAACGCCTTTAAGAGGGTACTCTTAAGGTTCTCAAAATGAAGATCCAAGTTCAATTTTGTCGCCGCTGCACTCTTCTTGACAGTTTGATTCAACTTTTGTAACTCTGAAAGCTTATTTCTAGTTATAGAGGGTAAAAAGTAAATGTAAATTAATCTGAAAATACATACACATTGATCTATTTGTAGTAAAGCCAAAGCCATACAATGTATAAAACGATCAAGAGTATGCTACAAGGCTGGAGGTGGTTCATAAAAAAGAATAAAGCAATGTTGATTGATATTAATGATAGGAAGGATCTTGGAGACAGATGAAAGAATCTTTGTTACTGTTTCATTTAATGGCCAGATAAAACATAGTAAGTTTTTAAGGAGCAGAGTACTGTAATTTTTCATGAATGAGAGGCTAAGTAATGTAAAAGGAAGTTTCAGTACAAGTACTAAGAATAGATCTAATGTGGAACAAGAGAAAAAAACTTTGATATATACACAGACCTACTCAATAGATGTGTAACAAGTAAAAGGAGAGGACTTGCAAGCCACAAAGTTTGCAAATAATGTATTTTAATACATACTGTTAATAATATAAATAGAATTCAACAGGGGAAAACTATGCTTCTGTAAAGTGAATGGTTAATGTCAAGCCAACCAGAAGCATAGATTAAGATTAGATATATTATTCCTTTCCAAGTATAAACATATAGTAAACAATATGCACATAGTTAAGACGGTGGAAGTGAATTGGTAGGTGAAGTGTGATTTGTTGACATCCCACACAAGCAACAATATAAACAAAAAGGCAGTTTTAC
>JAAAKL020007564.1:0-16759 GCA_010016065.2 Carybdea cf. marsupialis auct. non (Linnaeus, 1758) | reverse complement strand
CTGAAATGGCGTCCAAAGTCTGACCTCACTTTCAGACGGAAGATGCTCGATCCAGTGTTTTTTAGAGATCAGTGGATACTACTCGATCAAATCTACCAGGCATCTTACGTTGCTTTAATGTGGTTTTTAAATGAAAGAAATTCTCAAATGGGGTATTATTACCCAAATGAAAGGTAAGTTAGTCTTTTAAGATCGTCCTATAACTTACAGTAGGTCGGGTATGAATGGTACCGATTGTCAAGTTGCTCTGTTTATCATTTTACTATTACAGTAAGACTATACGTAAAGGTGACTATAAAAAAAAATCAAACATTCCTAAAAGTACCTTTTTGCAGCTTTCTTAGTTATACCCTAATGCGGCGGTATAAACAGAAGTCTACATAATATAGTCATTCAAACTTAAGAAAACAAATTCGTACAATATGTGGAGAAATCAAGGGTTATTTGACCGCTAGGACTGCAGTACTAATACCTAGAGAGATCTGACTTGAGCCTGATTTACTTCAGAAAATTTTAGCCATAAGGTTTCACATCATTTCCAAGTATAAATATGTTCCAATATCTAGCTGCTTTGAGTAGTGTTAATTGCCAATGAATCAACAAGATTGTACGCTTTATGTATTCAACTTCAGATTTGTGATTCATAAAGTTATTTGGGAAATGTTTCCACCATCGTTCTATACAATTGCTGTGACTAGTGTCTGGCGCAAATTATTACTGATGCAAAACTGTTACCTTTTTAAAGGATCTGCAACAAATCATCAGTTTGGTTATGTTAAGGAACAGTTGATAATATGAAAGTTTGCTCAGCGCTAGTCACATTAAATTTTCAAAAAGTCATCGTGTCAACTGCACTGATCTCTAAAACACTAGGTGGAGCATCTTCCGTCTCACAGCGAGATCAGTTAGTGGACGCCATTTTCGAGTTCGTCCCCATCAAGCAAAGCTTATAAACCATATTAAGTAACAAGGCAGACTTTCCCACCCTATTTTAACTTCTAGGGGACTAATCGCGACCACACTTTTTCGCCTTTGTATACAATGGGAAGCTCGATCCAGTCTTTTGTAGAGATCAGTGGTCAACTCATGGCAACTAAAAAATATTGCAATCCTTGCACATTGACATGGGCAGAGCTAGTTAAGTCCATCTTTCTCGGGGGTAGTCTTAAAAAAATAGATAAAAAATAGGTAATAATAAATAGATGTTATTATTGTTGTTATCATGATCATCATTATTACCATTATTATTAATTACGTCGGTAGATGTGCTGCTGATATGGTGATTTCTAATAACGTCCACAGGTACAAACTTTTGGTATTTATTTGAAAAAATTCATGTTGTTGCTCCATACATCTTTGTTTTAACTATCTTCTCCTGCTTTACTATTTTTATATCTCATTTACAACTTTCCTAGATCCTCTGCCATCCATTTCTGGGTTATTCAACTCTATCTCCTTGGTATCCTGTTACAAGTTGGATTGCTTTTACTTTTAAATATTTTCATCGTCCTACTTGTTCATAACCGAGATAATGCTATTTTTAGCTCTATTCATTCCTTTTCTCGCTTTCACTTGTTTCTCTTTGACATACCATATCTATGTCGTATGCCATTTTGTTTCCTATCCTCTGACGTCAGATCAGTCTGGTTGCCTTTCTCCACAAATTAGTTTCAATTTATGATTCTAAGCCCAATACACTTTCCCTATTCATCATTTACATTTGCTTTCCTCCCATTTCTTAGTACTGCTACTATTAGGTTTATTGAAAGTCATCTTCACATACATTGGAAGTCAGATGTTTAAGAAGTGAACATTTGCACACTGCATACTCTTGTCTCGACAAATTTATTTCCCTCTTTTCTAAATATATGGAGAGTAACGTCAGTTTCTGATGTCATATGAAACATTACAAACCCTATGTACTTTAATACAATATAAAAACCAATCAAGAACGTGTAAGCATTTGATACCTTTTTAACTTGAAGGAGAAAGTACCGCTTATCTTTAAGCTAAAAGAATGAGAGCTGCTACACCCATTATGACTCAAAGTGCGTTCTAAGAGTTTCATGTACATCCCCTTTGTGTTTAGATTAAATGTCTTTACAGGTAGCCTACTACTAAAACGTTGTAACTCAATTTAGGTCATTAAAGGATCAGCTAGGAATGCATGTTAACAAAAAGATCAATAATATAGTATTACCTCCATTGTATTCCTTAGGCCAATTTCCTTCTCTTAAGATGTTACCCCTATCGTAAGTGGACATTTTGACAAGTGTAACCGAATTATAAAGACGAGATGAATTGACACCTGCTCTGCATGGTGCCTCACTCATATTTTTAAAACAGTGGTTAGTTCCTCTATTTAGGGTAGGAACTTTTTTGTATCTAACAAGTTATAAGCAGTTGTTAGCACCTTTGATGGACTGTATTAACGCAAACACACTAGAAAAGTAGCTTACTCACCTCAGGTTACTATCTAGTGTTATTGCTGGTAGGTTGGACATAATCTCCAATTAAGGAAGAGCCTATTTCAGATTGAAAAGTAAAGGCTACATTTATGATCCTTTTGGAGACTGAAGTGACTAATAAGACATATCCTCATTACAGACTAGACCAGCTACGGCTTAGCTGATCAGCTCTCTTGGTTTTAGAGTGTCATACGTCTGACTGTTGTGAGACGATAACGAGGCTCTGTGCTAACGAACCCATTACCTAAGAATCAGAGCTAGCAGGCAAAGTCTTGGGAAACATTTTAATTTCTGCAATTAAAGCATAACACGATGATCCTAAAGCGTGGTTTTATGGGAAAAGGAGAATGAGCCCTAACAGATACTTTCAACAATAAGAAAAATACCTTAATCCGTGGATGCGACCACTGATGGTGTTCCTAACAAGGAAATGTTAAGAGTTGAAGTAGAAGTCTTTTTAGATTGTACTTAAATGATTCTCATGGACTCTAGAAGATACATGTGTGTTGTTTACAGCGACAGAACACTGCTAGTGTGAGAGGAATGTACAATTTGAGAATCGTGAGGAAATCAGTGGCTTCCTGCAATGAAGCATGGTCTAGAATCTACTCACAAAATGACATGTGTTCATTTGTGGGAAAACCTGCTTAGCATAAACTGCTCTAAAATCTGGATTGTAAATAGGAAGCAACCGTAGTTACAGATCTATCTTAATTCTGCTACTAATTTGTAATAATAATATTTGATCAAACTTTCTTAAATCTTTCTCCCAAATAAATAACAAACTAGCCCTCAATATATCTGAGAATACTTCCACATTGCTTTCCGCAGAAAAATTCATTACCACCAAATTTGTTGCAAGATGATAACTGATTGATGTTGCCCCCATTCTCAGCACATAGTAAACGTAGTCGATTGATGTAATGAGACAGTACTACATTTTTTAAAAATTTACTCTTTCTTGTTATCAGTATTAGCAATTAGCGGGGGCTAGGCAATAACGTTACCCTTTCTATCCTGGGTTACTTTCAAACCCCAGCACTGAGCGAGAATAGGCACCCCGCGAAGTTAGTACTAATAACTGAAAAGCTATTTCACACTTAGTTATGAAGAGTTTATGGTTAGTTAATCCAACTATTAGCTGTAAAAAAGTCTTATTACTGTTGAAGAAGTCATGACGTCATGATCCATTCGGAAATTAAGAAATATTTAAAAACCGTTCAAATATCCTATAGTGCCTTTAACAATGAAATAAGAAATGATGAACGTAAGACTTCATTATTCTATAGAAATGGAGTCTGATTGTTCCAAATAGAAGTGTATGTACCAAGATTTTATATGAGCACGGGCAATGTCACCAAACACTTAATCTTCAAAGGTGTAACGTTAAATTTTTATACCATAAGAAAACTCCGACAGATGTGAGATAGGTACGTTTTAAAGTCCGACTACCACACCGCTTGTACCAACATAAAGAAAAGAAACACTAGCCTAAAAAATGAAAAATGATGGAAATAACTTTCTAATTAATAAAAGAAGCTAAGAGGATCTTGTACATAAGGTTCGCAAAGTTCATTTCTAAACTATCTGTTTGCGGTGAATCGCATTGAGTGACAGAGCTCTAACATGTTTATTTCTTATATGCTTAGTACAATCAGTTTGATACAAGACTGCCGATAGGTTCAAACAAATTTTTGTCTCATTTAAGTCGTAATTAGTCGAGGAGGTATTATGGTAATTGATTATCATATGGGATTGGAAACTATTGTACAACTACTGTACTAGCATGCTGCCCCGTTTGTGTCAAACAGTTTGAATAGTGTATCTCTGCTAAGGGTTTATGCAACTAAAAGCTAATTTCTCAACTTTGGGTATATTTAACAATGAACCTTTCATCTCAGATATGGTTGTATGGAAGTAAAGTCGTTTACAAGTTTGGTTAACTTTGTAGCTGCATATTAAAATCTTCTGAAGCTAACCATTTCTTTTTCAATTTGTATTTCAGAAACCAGAGAAACTGCGTTTCTAAGTGCAATTGCCTCTGCTGGCGCTGCAGTAGAATTGAGTAGGGCATGCGCCAAGGGAATCATTGAAAGCTGTGGTTGTCACGAGGTAAGGTATGGTGAGGAAATCCATGAAGGATCAGCAGTTTATCAATGGCGTGGCTGCAATGAGGATGTTCATTATGGTATTAGATACTCACGGGAGTTTCTTGATCCAAAAAGCGATAATTACGCTTACAGTAAAAGGAGATCTCTGAAAAAACTTGTAACCCTACAAAACAACATAGTGGGGAGAGAGGTAGGATCATAACTTTTCTATATCAAAATTTATCATCCTGATTTTATGTAATTGCATGAAGCGGCTTGCATATTTTCGATTCCTTTTGATACCCTTTTTAAACAGCAGTAGCCTGTATTCTTAGGTATCACATTGATGCCTATTGATACGTAAAGCCTATGCTTCTATTTTATGATATGATTATTATGTCACTGTAAAGTATACGATTCCAACAGAGATGATCTTCAAATGATTGACAGCTATTTTACATAAATAGAACGGGGAGGCAAGAGGAGTTACTTTTACTATATTAACAAAATGTTGCTGCACAATATAGTGATTAAGTAAAAACTATTAGAACAGATATTTTGCCTATGATTTGCGGGGTTTTTTACCATAGGCAGGGTAAATCTTCGAGAAACAACATAACTCCATTTCTAGAAGTTGGAGGCGCTGCCTCTGAGGGAAGGCAACGTTCCTAGCAGAACCGTAAACGGCTCCTATAGCGTCGGATTGACCAATAAGACGCCCATCTGGAAGGTGTCATCAATGTAGAGCCAATTTATGTTTAAATATTCTTGTTTATTACTATCTCTATGTACAAGGAAAGGAATGGACAAAAATAGTTTCAATGTGGAAAAGTTGAACATAACACAAATTGTGGTCAAATCAGTTGTAACTATGGATAACTTCAAATTTATTCAAATGTTTTGCATTATTTTCGTGGTAAAAACAGTACTTAAGATACATTTTTCAAAGCTCAGTACCATGGGACTTTCCTTTGCAAAATTACATCGTGAAGATTCAGCACCAAAAACCTCCTGGCCCCCTCCCCCTCTGAACGGCGAACTAGTTGTCATAAAATCTTAAACAGAAAAGGGTTAGGTAAGTTATAACTATAGTATTTGAAATATTAGTAGAGTATTGAATTTACATTGTCCAGAGAGTTGCTTGAAGGTGTTCTATTTTGCACGTTTTGCTTGATGATCTGCTTATAATTAGCAAATAACTAACACATAGTGACATAAATGTGTCAAGAAAGTCCGAATTGGTCACTATGGTAACCACACGGTTGGCATAAAAACTATTGCCATGGCATTGTAATGCATATAGCATATTTGACCTTCTGCTTAGCAATTTAAGCCTTTTCATTAATTTCTGTTTCGTGTGAGCTAAATAAAAGGATTGGTCAAGGAGATATTTTAACTTACCATCCATACTTGGAAACTGGTCGCTTCATTTTACTCCTATTGAACCCTATTGAGGAAACAACCATTGTGAAACGTCACTTAAAAATTTTTCCATTTTTAAACTCCACTGGGGCGATTGTTTTCTAGCAACCTGGAACATTATATTTCTTTGGATAGTAGTTCTGGTTATATTAATCTCTTGTTACAGTAAGCTTGATGTATTAATTGACTTATATATTGATCATTATTTAATTAGTATAAGGAGATTGAAGGAGAAGAATGAGAAAGTATTTAAAAGCTATAAAGTTTTTAAATTGAGCCTATTTTACTACTGGCATTTACTGTGCTATTTTCTCTTGCTATTTATTGTTTGGTTTTTTTAAATGATAAGTATGAATAGATAGCAGAGAAATCCCAGTGGTGAATTTCTCTAGCCTCTATTCATACTTCTCATTTCACATCCCTTTTTTCTCAAACCACTTTGTAACTTTCAATGGACAGCATTATAGGCAGGATGGCATACCTTCAATGGTCATGCCACATGGCGCAGAAAGGATGGTCTTTAAAATTGAGTAGAGTTAGAAGTTGATGTCTTCCGGTGAGCAAAGTGGCGACCGCAGAAATAGACCATGTCATCAAATTATTTTATTGAAAGCAGGAACAGTTCTGCTTTCTAAGTAGCATCGTGACGGTTATTTACTCCTCCAGGATTCCAACTTTTGTTTCATGTTTAATCATCTTATTTCTATCGGCATTTGTTTGCAGTTGCTAGAAGAAAACAAAAGGAAGGTTTGCAAGTGCCAAGGGGCTACTGGATCATGTGCAACCAAGGTATGTTGGGAGTCAATGCCACATCTAAGAAACATTGGTGCTCGACTAATCGAGAAGTATGAAAATGCCATTCTGGTGCGGCCTAACCGAAGGCGAACAAAACTAAAATCGAAAGGGAGAAGGAGATACAAGATCAAAAGGACCGATCTCGTGTATATTCATCAATCACCTGACTTTTGCGAGCCAAATGCACCAATTGGTCTCCTCGGTACTCATGGTCGTGTTTGCAATCGAACGTCCCGTGGAATGGATGGATGTGCAATTCTTTGTTGCGGGCGCGGTTACGATACTTTGATAATACGAAAAACTATCCGCTGCCATTGCAAGTTTCACTGGTGTTGCTTCGTAAAATGCAAATCTTGTCCGACAGAATATTATGAATACAGATGTAAATAATGCTTAAGGGAATGTAATAAGTAGAAAAGACAATGGCTGGAAGCGCAAGAGACAAAATATGAGGAAAATTGCAGCCTCTTATGACACCTGTTTACTTTCAAGTGTCAAGACATCAAGGTTACTTGTTCGCTTAATACACTTGGAGCTGTTTCTGGAATGTTTTGTAAGACTCTGTCCTTCAATTCTCCAACAAAGATAATTGTCCGGATAGTAAAATGTATGTGTTAAATTAATTTCTACCCCCTGACAGAAGCGTAATTGAGGAATAAGGAGTAATTTCAAACCTCTGTTTATTGGTGCTTCAGACTTGGCATCTTAGTCCGTTTCTTTCACCAAACAGTGCTTTTCTAAAATAAAGCGGAAGGTTTTACTCCGTTGTTTTGGTAGCAATGTCAAAATCAATTTTTGGCGCTGTCGAATCTTCGAAACAACATCAACAGAGGAAATTGAGTACCGTGCCGGAAGCAAGAAAGGAAGCTATAGCACTCTTTGACATTTTATTTCCCAATGGCCACTTTTTCAATAGATTGGAAACCATTTTCCGTTTATATGCCCATAAGTGGCTTTAGCAACGATTCAATATTCATGGTTTCTGATTATGGTGCAAGGATTCCATTTCACGAGAATAATGACTGTGCTATCTAACAGCTATGACAAATTATATTCTGCAGGCAGTTCCGTATCTTAATTTTACATCACGAGTCATTTCACAAAGCTATATATAAACTTTGCATTGGCAATTTGTGTTAACATACGAAACAACAAGTAGCTTTACGGACCCCTTCGTTTCATGCAAAACGTTGGAGAAGACTAATAGAACAGCCGGGTAATAGAAAATAGTAGGAAAATATCAGTTAAATCTTTTAAAATATGATGATTCCTGGTATAAATTTGTCCTCCATCAGTGTAGCAAGCCTGTATAACGTGGATTGATGACACTCGAAATGTCATCATGATATAAACACAATTGAGGTATGCCGCTGTAGAAAATAATACCGAGTTAGCAAAAAGATTTTAAAGTGTTTTGGAGCAGCATTTATAAAGATAGAATGTCAGCAGTGCATTATTTTATTAATAAAACCTAGTCAGCATTATGTCTAACAATCTATTATCTGTCAAATGTACTTGACGTAGGTTAGTGGTCTTAAGGCCCCTGACTTATAAGCTCTATACATTTTTCTTTGCATGCAATATTCTTACGGCTCATAATTAATGTAGCAGCCATAATTTCTGTTCATCTGTTGTATCTCGCTTTGTTAGTCCCAACTACTGTATAATCGATATGTTTACCTCTCAAGAACTGAAGTTAGGAGGGAGAGGGCTACACTTCCCAATTTTCTTCAACCCATTAAAGTCTGTACTTAACCTCCTGGCATGCTTGCACCACGTATAGTCACACAACTTTTTTTTACCCTCTTGGTTACATTTCTCATGACGAACGACATATCAGGCTACGTAAGGTTATTAAATTTTACAAGTGCTTTTCATATTGTTCCAGTAGCTGCTGGCCCCATCGTTTATCAGGGCTATCTGCACCATTCATTGTTAACATAATTATCTCACGCTTTTACCCTACAACACAGCTATGCAGACCTCAACTTTGCTTTGCTCCTCCTGTGTATCAGGAACCAGGCCGCCTTCAACAGGTCGATGCTATGTCCCTTTCCCCTTTCCAACTTTAACAATTGTTCCATCGCTATTTCTTGTAACTCCGGAGAAGCGGATAAATACACTTGAGGGTCTCTTCAAGAAGAGGCTTATACAATAATTGCTATGTCGGTTTCCTTTAACATATTTATGTCTGACAAGTAAACTTTCCGAAAGAAGTACCATCCCACGTTGGCTCCTGTTATCTTATTAAACTGAAACTTCTGACTCTTGGTAACAATCTCAAATTTTGATCTCACATCTCTACTGCAAAGTTTAAAAATTTTAATAAGAAATGTTTAGTCCACTGTACAATTACGACAGCCCATAAAACACAGTAATTAACAGACGTGCCTCATATTTGAAAACCCAGTTAGACGAAACGCTCCTTTCTTTTTTCCCTTATGTTACAATCCTTTTGTTGTAAGATGAAGCTCAGTTTCGCGATGTACAGTTTCGCGATGTACAGTTTCGCGATGTACAGTGCTTTTACAATGCTTAATCGTTGGCTTCTTTCAAAAGATGCATTCCAACACATTCTACTTGAGAAGTTACTGAACGGCGAATTAACCCTGAAATAATCGATCAAATCGATGTAAAGCCATAGCAATAACTTTAGGCATGAGAAACTTCTGATGTTGACTCCTAAAATATAGAAAATCACTCAATTGTAGAAAAAGAAACGCAAAGAAGAATCTACAACTATATCAGACAGTAATCACCCAACGTGCATCAAATTGATTACTAGATAGTATTTAGGAAGAGCATTTATGGGATCATATGGGTTGGAGGATGGCTCCTATTTGCCAGTGTGGAGAATGCGAATAAATTAAACTTGCTTAAAACAATTATATGTCTTCATTTGACCTAAAGGCTAGTAGTTACCCCTAGAAATTTATAAAAGCAGGAATACATCAGCATTAATCAGCTCTCTTGTCTGAAGGCTTCCTCTTTCAGTAGATTTTAATACTGACTCCCCATTCCAAATATGTAAAGGTTATTGACAGTTTAATAATGATAACCATTGACTCTTTAACAAGGACTCTATATCCACAGACCTATTCCACATGGGGTCTTTAGATATGCATTATAATGCCAGAGGGACATTTCAAACCCCGTTTCGACAACTTACGACGTTTTAAAAGCGGTGAATTCCTGAATGAACTGAACTATATTGCAGTTTTGTCTAAATGAAGCATAATGAATATTATTTATAGTACAATTTGTGTCTTTTGTTTGTAAAGAACGCCCGCATTAGAATCCTAGCGCAAGCTAGTCCAGACTGGTTCAATCATTTGTCGGGACATAAATTTTGTTCTGAGGTATCTGATTTTGATTTAGCTGATTTATTTCTGTCCAGTCCAAGCTACCCTTTTCTCTCTTAATTTTTTTGATCTGCAAACGTATTTGGTCTTGTCGAAGCCGTCTTCTAATGTCTGTTACCTCCCTGCCTTTGCCTTGAACTGCTCTCTTCACGAATCTAGACGAATTAGTGGATACCAGAGACATCAATTACATGCAAGAAAGCTAGGATCATTTTATCCTACTCTTACCGAGTGGAGTAAATTTTGTAGTCATAGTGATCCATTGCGTGTGAGGTTTTAGAAACCCCTTAGATTTTTATGATTGCACTATTTTCCTTAAATAAAAGGAAGGATTTTTCTCGCTACCTTAAAACCTTTTCGCGATGTCATTGACGTCAGAACTTTAACATATTTTTTACATTCAAAAATCAGTACAAATCAGTAATAATTTTGTTGTCTTCAACTTAATTGACATCGTTTAATTCATCTTCATGCGTTATTTACAATTAGGATGTCTCTGAAGAAAGAAAACGTTAGTTAAGTAAACAGCAGGGAACATAGAAATTATGATCTTTGCACTAGACATTCTATTTGATTTTGCTCGAAATGTGTGATGATTTAAGTAGCATTTTTATAATAATAGCGTGATGAGATGAAAACGTTTCTTGAACTTTCTTTCCGTAATAACGTCCTCTTTCAAGATTACAAAGCAAATGGACGGAATTTGATCTTCTATCAAATAAAGCATTGATAGGATACCCTCGAATTTATTTAATAGTTATTTCTTACTTTGAAGCTCCGAGGCCTACCCTCTCCGCCCATTTTCGTTTGTTGTAGGGTTTAAGGATGCATGCGAATGAGAAATGCCATCTGGAAAGAAAATGATAAACAAATAACTAAAACAAATGGCGATGAATACTGTATTA
Source organism: Carybdea cf. marsupialis auct. non (Linnaeus, 1758) (assembly GCA_010016065.2). Taxonomy (NCBI): domain Eukaryota; kingdom Metazoa; phylum Cnidaria; class Cubozoa; order Carybdeida; family Carybdeidae; genus Carybdea; species Carybdea cf. marsupialis auct. non (Linnaeus, 1758). The sequence continues at coordinate 5,717 of JAAAKL020007564.1, read as the reverse complement.
TACTGCATTGCCGCAATCAGGATATGGAATGATGTATCCGATGTAAGGGGAAGGAAGTTAGTAACAGCAAAGTATCCCCGAAACTGAAAAATAGAAATGTATCTTACAACATTTTATTACGTTTATCTTGCTATAGCCAGCCTATACCATTTGATTCTTAGTTTCTCCAGTATATTTCAGTTAACACATCTACATGTACATAAAATAGTCCTCGTTTTTATGGATCAGTTTGATCCTGAAGGAAATACGATATTTTGTATTTAATGCGTGCAACAACTCGATCTGTTGTGGTGTCGCTAAGAACCGATTTCTATTTTAGTAATTGTTGTACTTATTTAGTGAAAAGTGATGCAGTATGTAACGTTTTGTCTGTCATATCTATGTTGACTTCAATTCAGCTTAATAAAGTGCGGTGACATAAAGCAAGTTATGTTGTAATTTGATGGAAAACCTCCTTTCGCAGCATACCTAAATCCTATTATTATATGAATTGGGTGACATCCTGACACAAATACATTTATCTGAATCCTATTTACGCCAGGAGAGAGGGGTGTCCTCCTCAAATGTCTTTCTCATGTCTTTTCAACAGTAACTATACAAATCTTACATTTTGTGAGTTTCCCCAACTTTTATTTCTGAACCACTTTATTTCTTGAAATACTGGGTTTTCTTTTTCCTCCTTGAAAGTTTTATCAAAGGGAAGTAACATCAATCTTATCTGATATTGTGTACCTTTTATCAAACGTGGCTAGAGACATATTATATATCAATGATTTATAGCCTTTCCTACGACTTTTCTCGAGACGAATATAGCATACAAAAATATACAAGAAAAGTAATGAAAAAGACTAATAACGTGTTCTCCCATCTTGTCACTTCTTTTTCGAATCCATATATTGTTTTGAAATTATATACAAATAGATTGATAAGTTTACCTTACTCTGATTTATGTTAAATTACAATTGATATGTTTTGTTTGTCATACTCTGATCTCCATTTCACAGTTTATGATCAAAGCATCAATTCTCTTACGAGTCAGGTCCTCACACTTGAATTTTGCTATATTTAAATATCCATGCACTTTACGTTTATGAAATGCTTCTTGTTACGAAGAAGAATCGAAATCAGCTGGCAGTTCAAATGTGTAACACGGATCATAGCTACATATTTTTATGACCTTATGATGCATATATTTTCATTGTAATCTAAAAGGCAGATAAGAAAATAATTATGAAAAGAGATTCCTTTGAGCCAAAAAGGTTATACATGGTCCTTGGAAATGTAGACATAACAGAAAATAGAGCTAACCCTTGTCCATATATGGTTAAAAGAAAGAGGGGTTTATGTTATAATTTTCTCAGATCGAGGAAGAAGGTAAAAAAAAAAAATACTTAATACCTCAGTTCCGATGGTAACAAGATGGCTAAAATGTTATTTCATTTCTTGTGCTGCTCAAGACTAGAAAGGAATGCTCTTTGATGTTAAGCGGAGAATATCCTAACAGAAAGATAAATTGCGTTTATCTGTTTCAAAATGTTAATAGAAGTTAATTACCTTACCTAACTGTGAATGGAACGACAGATAAAACATGGATATAAATGTTTTATACATCTGAAAATCTAAAAAAAAAAATTCCATAGTTTCGATTTTTAGGAAATTGATAGCAACGCAGTTTACATGACTTATGCCTAAAACAATTTTATCTTAAGCATATCATTTTGCAGGCATTGGGTGTTGTTTTCAGTGACTCTTCGTGGTGAGAAATTGTCACGTCCGCATTAACAGATTTAAAAATAATGTTCCAAAATACTCCTGAGTGAATCGAAGCAGAAAACAGATTGTGAAAAAGTTTCATACAAATTGGCCGAGTCCTTTATAAGATATCAGGAATAATAAGGAGTCGTCCATTCGCCTAATGGTGAAGTACGGCATTTTCTTGGAAATACTACAGATACTTGCTATTTGTTTTGAACTATCCCTTGCAATCTCATACGGATATGTATGCAATACCAAGACAATTCATTACGTAAGGTATATAAATACTTCATGTATATTAGGTATATCATCAAAGAAATAGATTATATAATGAATATATCAAATATATTATCAAATAAATACAGATAATGCCCTCCAGGTATTACGTAATAGACACGTGACCCGGTTTTGGACTCGCTGCCCGATAAGCAGTGCTTAATCTGGAGACGTCAGATCTTACACAATACGATGAAGACCAAGATGAAGTCTTTTAAGTAGACACCGTAAATTACCGATTAATTACCGACTCCAATAAGCGCGAATGCTCAAATAAACGCCCAGTTTAAGAAAAATATTTCTCACAAGCGCCCAGGTCTGAAAAAGTGCTCACTTAGAATAAGCGCCCAGTTTGAATAAGCGCATTGGTCTAAATAAGCTCCCTGTATGTATTGGATGGATGAAAGAGAAACAAAGCCTTCTCAACTTTATTTGATATTCGACCTCAAAAACGTTTGCATTCTCTCACATTTAAATACTTTCTGTTTTTCTTTCCTTTATACCCACCCAGGTCCGAAAAAGCGCCCACCCAAGATCTTTTGTTTTCAAATAAGCGCCCAGGGAGCTTAATCAGTAATATACGTTAATTCACTACAATCCATGGAATCATAAAATATGTATAGAGAACTCATCGACAGAGGAATAAAATCTATCTACACATCTCACAAATATGGCGCAGACATACAAAATAAGGGGCCTATGTGTCTATAAGGAAAAGAATTAACGTGCAACTCGAAATATTCTGTATTTTATAAGCGGTGCTTTCCCTACTTTGAGAAGGAGTTCTTAATCGTTATTTTAGTGTAGAAAAGAAAAGGTATACATGACAAGTGACAAAAAGATATAGCATGAATCTTTTGTACATTTTAAATGTATTTTCAACTAAAAGATTCTTATTTTGATGCATTTTTTACAAAACGGTAAGATATTTTTAAATGTACATTTTTCCCTCAAGTTAAGAAGTCCGTAGGAGATTTGTATTTTCTACCGGAGCATTTAAGATGTAGAACGAGGCATCGTATTTTTCAGATAATACAGAAAATCCATGATTCTAATAGTATTGAGACAGTCTATTTAGGATGTTTTCAAACTTGCATGATGTAAAACTGGACGACGACTGGTTTTCAATAGAGGATTTATCTGTTGAGCCTGTAGGGATATCTTTATTTGCATGCTAGTAATAAGATCTGATTTCATTCGGTAATCATAAAAGATTTAATTGACGTTAAATTCAATACTGGGCTGTGTAGCTAAAAAGCACCAGCGTTAATGTAGGTGCAGTTAGCCTTGTTCAGAAAAGCAATCCTGTACAGTCATGGTGAGCTCCCAGTTGCTGTATGTTACGAAGGGAAATAAATTGTTTTTCAGTAGGTATGGAGCATTAAGAACTTTTCTCACAGGTATTAGAATAATCGTTTACTAATCCTCATTGATTTGGAGTGATGATTGATGAGCAGAGTAAAAAAAAGCAAGACGCCTCTTCATTAGTTTCCAATTCAGCTTTAGCAAACTTTTATAAGTCCAGTAGTATAGTACAACTGTTATTTGTTCAAAATAAGGACCACCGACAAAATGAATGGACGTTGGATTGAGGCATACGGATCTTATTTTTCATTAAAATTATAAATTATTTTTGCTCTATGTTTCTATAGTTAATGATAGCTATAATTAAAAAATATTGCAGCTAAAAGGGATCCCGTTTTGCATACGATGATAGAGTTCACGTACAGATAACGTTTCTCACGGGTAGACTTATCAAAAAACAAAGACAAATGATGGAAATATTATTCTAGTTCTAGTTATTATTCTAGCCGTACCTTGTGATGTACTAACATGCACAGTCGGCGCTTCTCGGTAGTATGGTATAATCAATTTACCCATTGTTTGTGAATGTCTTTTAGTTAACTATGCAACCAAGAATATTACATCAGATACTTTTATAATCAAGAAGTTTTATTATTCCCTTTTCATATGCAACTGCCTTAACAATTGGTCATATTTTTCGATCAGTTGAAAGGGGTGGATATGAGTTAAGGTAAATATAAAGTCTTTGCAGCACCACAGGTTGGGGGCTATAGTAGAATGGGTTACTAAACACTTACAATATTACCCAAAGAGTCGTCCAGCTTTGCATAGTAAAACGTTAAGTAAGTGTAGTAAGTGAAGTACTCTACTGGGAAATGCCTTGGTTACTATGGAGACACAGGCCGCACGCCTCATATTGTAGGTCTTTGGGTTAGACATGATGAAAAATGGAGTAACATTAGTGTGTTAATTTTAATCAACTTTATTTTTTGGTACATGACCAAGGCGATTGAGCTTATCAAGTTAAAATGTACCAGAGTGTCGTCATTTGATAACATTTCATTCATTTTTGTGTGTTCCTGTGTGTTCCTCTGCCTAACGTGAAATTCAATCTTGCAGTATGCCTTTTATTAAAAAGCTTAAGGGCAGATCACATTTCGATACTATTGTTTTCGTGATGAAAGTTCACTATTTAGTATCTATGCAGTTTTACAGTTACTGCTGAAGTAAGTATAATAGTTTATTTTGCATTAGGGTTGACCCGATTTCTAGTCTGAAATAGCAAGAGTCAACTTTTCCCTTTTACCATGTCTCTCATTTAAGACCAGATTCCTGTGCCACTCAGAACTTTACTTTTCGTCCCAGCACCAGGAAATCAACAGCGATCAGGCTTGAAGTTTTTCATTAAAATCTCAGGTACAATAAGATTAAAGTATGAGTTTGCAGAATCGGGATATCTAGTTTCATTTCAAAGAAAAAGTTATAGTTAAATTGATAAAATTATGTTTTTCTTCTCCGTTAAAAGGTTGATAAGGTGAATCTTAACAAATGATTTCTGAATGCGAAATCTGGTCTTTTCAGCTGAAGAAAAGTCCATGTTACCAGTATCATCACTGAGTTTTCTTTCTAGTCTTAGTGATGCATATTATACGGAAAAAAGACAAGTGGCAATGACAATGCGTTCGAATTAAAACAAACTATTTTAATCAATTCTAGTAAATTAAGGGGCGGCGGAAAAGGGCAGTTACTGTGGCTGCAGCTCCCAAACATTTTGTGAAAAAGCAAATATTCTGAATATGAATTTTCGTTTCTCTACTAAAGGATACGAGAATACACTGTGCCAGACAGCTACTCCCATATGGTGCACAGTGACGCGTTCAACTTTTGTAGCACACCTGACAGTAATAACATTGTTTTTTCTAGCCTACAACTCTTTCATGCCACCTATATGATGAAATATATATGTAGGCTACGCTCGAAATCGAGTATGTCTCTAAGAAATGCATTAAGCAGATACTTTGGATGTAAACTGGTGAAGTAAATCAGCAGCACTATGATGATATATACAAAACAATAGAAATGCAGCAGAGAGTTAAAAAATTGAGTTTATTGGAACATTTTTACAGAAATCTGTAATATTAAATATAATTCTGTTTCTAGCTTTTTTGTATCTGGTGTATTTAAGTATAACAAATTTCACTCTACTTAAAAAGCTCTATTATTTATTCCTAATGGTTTAAAGTATGAATTGTGTCGAATTCTGCTACCTTTGCTTGATCATTAAGGTATTTTATTTCTCTTTAATGCGTCACGCTCTTTACCCTCTTCCATTTCATTAAGAGTGGTCTCAGCACCACAAAGGGTTTCTTTGGATAAGGTGC
>JAAAKL020007563.1:0-16760 GCA_010016065.2 Carybdea cf. marsupialis auct. non (Linnaeus, 1758) | reverse complement strand
ACTACTTGGATTGTTGACTTAACTATTGCACTATTTAGTGCAGTGGTAAAGTTTTCGTTTTCGGTGTGGGAGGTCCTAGGTTCAATCCCTGGCAGCGCCGTAAGCAGTTAATGTTTATTGAGTTCTATGCTGTGTTGTTCAAGACTGCTTGTTTGTCTACTTGAGTACTAATATAAATATATATTTATATTATTGTATATAGTATAAATGCAGAGGCATTGACTCTAGCAAAGACAGTGCTTACTGCATATATGCAGAGCTTACTTAACTTTGAGGTGAGAGAAAACAAGATTGTCTTAAGATACAAGATACATTTATAAACATTTACATAGGCGTCTAATTTATAAATAACACCAACAGTAAATGATATTCTTCTAGTTTTGTAAAGTAAAGCTTGTCTCAATTTTTCAAACCTTTTTACTTTTTTCCGACACGAAGTTTCCTTTCTTTTCCTGTATCATTTTCAATTCACATCTTTTTATTTTCTCCTATCTAGACTGAGTTTCATAAATGTAGGCCTTTATCTCCATTAAAATTCATTTTTAGGTTAAATTTTAAAATTGAAGTCTGAGGAAGGGTCTCATAATTTGAAGCCTAATTTTTGGCACAGGTCGGAAATGTAGCAAAATAATCCCTTTCTTTGTTGTATGTTTTGAGGTACAAGGAGTAAGACCAATGTTTAAATAGTTTCTTAAAAGAAAAGGGATACAAAGACGGGAACTCAGTATTGTACCTACCGCACCTTATTACAAAATAGAAGTGAACTCTGGAGGTAAGAGTTAGTAGCAGTACATTTTCTGCCTAACCAAGTCATGGCCTGAAGCCCGTGTCTAACATTCTAATACAAGAGAAGTATCTATAACGATAAACCGCGTAAAATCAACGGGGAATTAGAAACGTGGCCCACATAATAGAGTACCGTACTATCAGCCCCCTTGTTACACTATTCTGTCTCAATTATACTGTAACTCATGACGTCATAGAATCCGTTAAACTACAGTCGTCTCAGGCCTTCATTCCTTCTACGACTGCCATCGAGAGAATCTTGTGAATCAATATATCACAATCTGATAAATCTAATTTTAAATAGCAGTTACTACTCAACGTACAGTAAATCTGAATAAATCTATGATTGTTATGTAGGATGTGTCCAAACTTTGAATTTGGGACTGTCAACTATGGTCCCAAGAAACAGGTGAGTTGACACGGAGTTTTTTAATCCAAAATCTGATGGTTGGACAAGGATTTAATTGTGCAAAGAGGCACTTTTTTACAAGGTAACCACACTTAACTACAGGTATCCCTTAAATCTCCCTTAGCTTTCATACCCTGCAAATGCAGTAGGCAACGTCAAGCACTTAAAACAAGTAGGTACGGGGACTGGCAATAAATACGAGATATGAAAAACGTAATTAATCAAAATGTAAGTACCAAAAAGACCCCAGAGTTTCTAACCAACAGGAAGAAGTTATAAACAGGTAGCTGGCCTTGCCTCCAGCCTGAGATCATTTAAGTTACCTGGCGCCTTGACGTAAACTCCCACGAGCATAAATTGTAGACTAGCTATAAATAGGAACCGTTGGACGTTTAAACACCGGAGAATCACTGTTTGCCTGCTGCTTTTTATTGGTAGGTCGATGTTCCTTCCACTGTTTGATATTGCATCTTGCTAATGTAATAGAGCAGAAAGATGACAACTTAAGAGATATAGGCAACGTGCCTGATTCGGATCAAAACCTCCTCTTCCAAAGCACGAACGGCATGAATATTGAACGACCCATGCAGCATCTTGGACATCAACAGAGACAATGAACAGTCACGAGTCGAGTGTTCTCCATTTTCAGTGGCCACAAGCAAGAGGCAGATTTACGAAAAAGCAGCTTTTTCTCGTCATGCTTGGAAATTTCAACACATTAAATTTTCTTTGATTATGACCTGATAAATCGTAAACGAGAAAGTTTCTGATAGCTAATAAATAGATAATCAAGACACTTTTACAAACAATCTGTAAGTTTCCAACGAGACCGACCCCCTCCCCCGTCATTCCGCAGAGTGTATGTAACAAGCAGCCAGCACGTCCAGCTGGTTCCAAGAAGATGATCAATCGGTCATTAAACCATGCAATCGATCGATCAATTACCCAATCGATCGATCTTTCCATCAACATACGATGATATGAAAAATAGGAATGGCTAAGTAAATCAATTATTACGGACTCACATAACTTTAAACCAACTCAGAATACTAGGAAATCATCAGGAGCAGATATTTTACTTAATAAATGATAGAGGGAAGGTGATAGACAACACTGTACATCATGGACAGTCTCAGTAATGTCCCAGAGTTACACTACTACATGCTGGAACAAATCAATGACGTGCTCCGATTTACCTCGCGACTATTCCTTTTGTTTTGAAACACACTTTAAAAAACTTACAAGAAGTTGTCTCTTTATACAGAAAGTTGGCAAAGTGGAGAGATCGGTTTTGAGAGAGTTTACTAGAACCCCTCCGCAAGACAGAGTATGATGTACGTACACCTAATCTATTTGGGACCATAAAAATGAAACGTTTCTAACACTACCATTTCTCTTATCTGGGGAAATCTTTGTGTAAAACATGCGCCTGAAATATATAAAAGTTGGAATTAAATCTTAACAACCTTCGGCAGGTACCATATAATACGAAAACCCCCTATTTTAAATAACCCCTTAAAATCACTCTTCAAATACAAGAAAATTTGTAAAAACACTTGTCTGTTTCTCTTGTCTCCTACTCAAAGTGCTGTATGTACTTGAAAATGTAGGAGGTATAAAGCTCTACTTAACTCTTCATCATTTAAATTTTAATTGAGATTCGAGGGAATTTTGTGGAATCACATGTTCAAAATATCAAACAATTTTGGGCATGTAATTTCCAGTCGGCAACATTTTCAAGCCCCGAAATCGAAAACTGGGCTGAATATTGCAAGACTTTTTCGATTAGCAGTCGGGAATTTTATTAAATCAACTCTATTGATACAACGGACGACGGGGACTGATGCTATTCCTGATCTAGAATTATGAGAAGGATAAGCTCCACCTAGAGCAAAGGTCTACCCCAAGCCCATTTTTTACTTGAGTTTAGTACAGATTTACAAATACTGAACCTTCTATTTATAATATTCTGCTGCTAGAGGCTTTAATCCATCTCATCTTTCCCTTGAGTAGGATTGAAAATTAAACTTATTCTTTGATGATGAGGAGGAAGAGGAGGAGGAGGAGGAGAGGGAAGATCATGACGGTAGTGATGAAGGTAAAGAAGAGGTCATAATGCTGCTGCTGCTGCTGCTGGTGGTGATGATGATGATGATCATGACCATGATGATTATGATAATGATGATAATGATGATAATGATGATGATGATGATGATGATGATGATGATGATAATGACTGTCCCGAAAGGTAGCATACGAGGTTAGTTTTCATGAAATGCTTTTATAAACTCAAAGGTCATTTTCCTTATGATCCGTGTCTGTTCTTAATCTGTCTACATGACGAAATGAAGCCACCGGCTGCGGTATAACTATCGCTTGTTTACAAGGTCAGCACGCAAACGTTACGGTTTAGCTGGTACGTAAACAGAGTTAAGATTTACCAAGTCCAAATTTCGCACAGATTTTGTAGACTAGACCACAATCAGATACTGAATTGTGATAAAAGCACGTGCATCTCCAATTACACATCTTCAACAGTCCAAGTACATAATGTGCAGGTCACGATGAATCTTGCAGGCATGACGGGGTTGCTGCTCAAATGTTCCACCCCCGAAGCTACTATTGTGCCTTCTTAATACACTGTTTTATCTCTTCTGACGACTACCGTTAGTAAAGGAAGAACAGTGTCCGTATGTGATGCAATCTTCAGCTTTGACACACTCATCTCAGAAATCTTCAAACTGCTCAAGTACAAGCGTCTCTCTGTACTCCATTTCCTAACATCACAAAAGGGGCCATAGATCAAAAGGCATCTAAGAACATAGCGCAATTGTCTGGTAGGATCGGACATGCAAGACGTTGCTCACAAAGGAGTAAGTCCGATTTCTTAGTACTTCAAAGTACGAGGTAAACCTTCAAACGCATATACCGAAGCGTCGAAAACTTTTAATTGCCGAGTAACGGCCGTTTAAAACTCCTTCTCGTTCCCATTATAGCATGAAGAGCAGATATCTACCTCAGCCTTAGGAATGTGGTACCTGATACTCATGGATTAAGTTGGTGTAGACAACCCTAGTAAACACTGAAGTGACATGTTTCCACCATTGGGGGCTTCGGCCGGGCTGTTTGACTCTGCCTGGTCAAAGATCTCATGTTTAGGAATGAGGTTTTCAGTGCTCATTACAGTATATACAATATACCTAATCGAGATATTTACTTTCCATGTACGCAGTTATCCATTCCACTCATTGCATAATTCAGAGATGTATCCAAAAGAGTTGCTCATCTCAACTCTAGTGCTTATTCACCAAAGAAGAGGAGAGGTGGTTATCAACTAAGTGTATGCTACGGTTGCTGCCAAAGTACACTGTAAAAACACACTGCTACAGAAATAAACTTCTGATGAACTTATTTTAACACATGTTTATTTCTTGGAGAAATCAATTTCTGTTCCGTAATTAACTTAGTTAGCCTGTCAAATTAAGTATACACGCCGGGATGGCGGAGGGGGGCTCTCATATAACAACAGAGTAAGTTAAAAGATTCTCAAAGTTTAGAAGAATAGTGGAACACGTGCTTCGTATACGACACTAAACAATGACACAAAAACATATACAGGAATGTGTGTTTCCCCTTCTGACGCCCATCGGTGTGTACATAACAAAGTTTCGACATCAAAATTTCATGGTCTATCGTTGTTACTCCACAGGTCCTTGGTAGATAAAACCCCTGTATTCTTCGGGCATGGAAAGAGCAACAATGCTATACAATTTCAGGAATTCTGAAGTCGGTGCAATGTTATTCGGAAACCTCTCAACCGCACAAAATTAACTTCTGCTTTTGTTTCAGCGGTGTTTTAAACATAATCCCATTCTTACGAAATGTATTTATGTTTATGCTTCACTACAATCCCAACACAATATTAACATTGATGATTCTCTTGTCCCGATATCAAACGACAAGTATCTCTCCTGTAAATCAGCGGACGGAACAAGGGGAATACTAAGCTCACGGACTCGTGTTAAGGGTAAACGAGTACCCGCTGTGACAGTGTGGGGGCACAAGGAAGAGTCACGCAAAAGTTCTGACTTATAGTTACTTTTCTCATAATCAAAAGGGTTTCCCACTAAAAATTGAGGAGGGGTACTTCATTAAAGAAATTGAAGAGGAGAAGGAGAAGAAAGGGGAGGAGGAGAAGAAGAAGAAATACTGTCTTGCAGGTCAAGACTATAAAATTTAATAGATGTTTTCTTTGAGGAAGTGACGGAAATTATTTAGTTTCTGCTACCTATATCCATCTTTTAATAAGAATCTGAACATATGCTTGAGAAATCGGGACTCGTGTACTTGCTATGCGTTGCTTTACCATCTGAGCTGTTTGCAATCCGATGTTAACATGCTTCACTGTCCTAAAGTCACCTCGTTACCTGCTAATCAAGATTCTGTGGTCATTGAAACCCAACTCTACGCAGTTTGGAGGCAGGCCTCTCTGACAAGCCCCATGTTACTTAACCATGAACGAACTGCTATCCTGCCAATAATCCTGTCTAAAACCTGGTGCTTGTACCATATCTATGAACCTGTTAAATAACGTTAAGCATGTTGCTGCATGGTCTAAAACAAAGCTTTGAAAATTACCGACAAGGGTACGATCCCAGTGCTATAAAGCTCTGACAACTTCTCTTTATCAAGCCCACCCAGTGAATATGAGGTAAATTGGGTAGACGGAAAATTAAGAAGCCGGTCGGATGGGTTGCACCTGTGTTTGGATAGTCCAGCCTTGTAACATATGTGTCACACTGAATATGCTTTCAGAATACGTGAATGGTACAAGTGACTGTGGTTTACTCAGCCAATTTTACTCTAATTCACTGAGTCGGCGTTCGGGTGATCGGACAGTTAAGAGCTCATACGTCGACATCGAAAGAGATTCAATCATATATTTTATATACCTACTTCAGTTATGGGCCACATGTGTAGAGCAGAAGGGCCCAGTCAGGGTCAATAATATCAGAAGAAGAAGCAAGGCGGCAACATTATGGATCAAAGACGTCAAAGAAGGAAGCGGGCTAACTCCAGCAGAAGCAGTTTGGAAAACATTAGACAGGAAGAGTTGGCATAAAGTAAACGTACCACAGCATAGCAAACAGTGACTTCTGACTGCAAAAGGAGAACATTTCAGAGAAGAAAACCTTATTCAGCTAATCAATTGCAAGTCTGTCCTGACTTCGATATGATGACCATGAAGAAGTAGATCTCTTACTGGTTGACCTTCATAGCACACGCTTACAAAGAATCATTTATTGTAGAGAAAGAAATGAGAGAGAGAGAGAGAGAGAGAGAGAGAGAGAGAGAGAGAGAGGGGGGGGGGAGCATTGCAATGTCACGGTTTCCATCGACGTCACTATGAATCTTGCTTTGATAAGACTGACTTCATATTTCAACCGACATAGCTTCACATATAATTTGACGTATCATATGCATTCCTTCTCACAAAACGTAATCCTACACAGTGTTATAAAATAATCCTAAAGTACTAATTAAAGGATTAATATCAAAGGTTTATTGTGCAAATAGTGGTGTTTATTTAGTCTACATTTTCTGTTGAACGGTGGAATAAAATTAGTAGGAAAGTAGAATCTGCGTTTACCTTAGGCCTTCACGAAACGAGCCTGCAGCAGCTCTATTCCTGTGCCTACTGTTGCCTCTATTCACAGGCTAGTCAAGAGAGTTTACGGTAAACTGGTATACAATAGTCAGGTGGAAAAAACCGCTGTCCCTTGGTGGTGAGAAACATGACCTGAAGAAATATCCTTTGTTTTGTTTGTTATTTGTTAACACAAACCACGAAATGCAACTGCAAAACAACAAAATTTTTCTTACACCACTTCCACAATATTTCTTTGAGATTCTCAGGCGTGTTGACAGGCAAATAGCACCAAGGAAATTGAAAAAGCTCATGATTATTTTGGACCCCATAACGTGCAACGTTTCAGCATGCCGCATCATCAGAATTAGGAGCAGCAGCAGCAGCAGCAGCCGTTTTTCATTGCACTGTCGACACATGGTCTTCACAAGCTCATCCATCTTTACCTGCCTTGTGCCATTCTTATCCATGTGCTGTTGCTGTCCTTCAAGGTCGTGTCTCTGGCAGGCTTTGTTCTTCTACAGGGTTTTGTTCGCCTCTCTTACGTCCACTCTTTCTTTCTCTTTGACCATCTGTCTTGCCAACCTCTTGATGTTGACTTATTGTTCATCTTTGCCCATCCGCTGTTATCCATCTTTGACCACGTGTTCAGTTCATTGCCACTATTCTGGAATGATGTGGAAAACGACTATCAAGGTTTGATTAATAGGTTCAAATAGGTGATGCAGACAACTTTCTCTGTTATTGTATTCTGCTTCATGTGATAGCCATCTTCGTTGCATCATCGCAAGCTACAGTAGCTAGGAATCCAACATGAGCTGATCTTCAAGTTACAGTAACTAATAGATAGGCTACACGTAACAGGTTACGAATCATCTATGACACGCGAGGTTACTTGGTAGCGAGCAGCCCATGCCACGTAACCTCATGCGTCATCAGCACTTCGGCATGTGAACAGTGACCTAACAGGAAGAAGACTGCTAACAGCGAACTACATGTTGACCTACTTGATTGACTTTGACTTATTTGAATATTCCTCAGAGGATCTTTCGTGACACAATCCTTCCATTTCCTTCTGTCCCTGGCCAGTCGCTCAGATGTTAGTAGCGGGAGATCTACATCTTGTCTTGTCTGGTCTTTCCAGAGTTTTGGAGGGCTACCACATGGCCTTTCTTCATGGAATTCTTCCTTATATGCTCGAGGCACATTGCTTTCAGGGCCTCGTCTGACCACATGACCAAACCAATTCAATTAAATTACATGTAATTCGGGAAAACTGTACCTACCTGATTGTCCTTCCACCAGCAAACTTGTCACAGTGGAGTTGCATTCTTGAATTCTACAGCAATCAATGCATTGAAAATAAAATCATATTTTAGTCGTCATTATAACTTGCTCTGTCGAGGCTCCTACTCTCTTGGCTTTGTTATTCGTTTGTTTTACAAATGGTATATTTCTTTACATCAAATGTTCGAACATTTGCATATGTTAGCTGTGGTACTGTATAAATGGCTTCGTATAACATTTTGCAGTCTTCTTTATTTTGAATATATGAAACTACCAAGTTTCTTCAGGATCCTCAGGAGCGGGAAAACGACTCTATCCACCATTCATAACCTGTCGTACTAAGTTTATCGTGCAACTTGCTACATTTTTTATGCATTCTCCCTTCGTGTGCCAGACCAATTCGCTACATGTCAGGCGAAGTCTAACACAAGCCTCTTTCACCTCGTTTTTATTGGTATCCTTTCTCTTCTATCAGTTAGCAACTGCCTCTTTCAATTGAACACCCAAAAGCGTCGAAAACACAAAGATCGGCACTATTTTGGATGCAGTTATTAGAAGCATGACCTAGATCTTTATTATTTTCCATGATATCGTTTACTTTTTTCATATATTTGCACATTTGCATTTCATATCAATTATTCTGTAAGTTTTACATTGTTGATCACTCGCTTTTGGGATGTTGAGGCTAAAGCGGCAGGTTTTAGACAAAAAGTGGAAATTTTTCAAGTTCTGCTACATTTTACGTTAAAAGGGGTCAAAGCATGCAATGAGCAGGGGTGCAAAGTACAGGAGATGCAGTGAATCAAAGAAAGGTGCAATAGATTGAAGATGTAATGGATCATAGAGGTTACCAAGGGTAGAAAATGTAATTGATAACAGAGGCAACAGACAAGACTGAATGAAGTGGTGAAGGAAGTGATAGATGAAGTAAATATTGAGAGCAAAAGGTGGTTAAAAACCCCAAATCTTTTAGTTTAAATTGACAACTGGGTTATGGAATATCGAAGACGAAACGTGTTGATATCTTTGAAGCGATAGTAAAACTTGGAGCACAAAAGGTTGTAACTGAACCACAATAACAAAAGAAAAGGATTTATGAGTGAATATATAATAACTCTGAATAAAGATCCAACGAACCATAAAAGCAACACGATACATTGCAGTAGATACCTGTGCCTAGAGGTGTTTGGTTGAGTCTGTCCAGAGCAACGTCACATAGATATCTTGAACCAGTTTGGTCGCTGCCTACTCAAGTAAGTATATAATTTTCATCATAACAATCCTTTCTTTTAAACATCGACATTAAGTGCACATTTTTCTTATCACTTCATTTTCAAGTAGTTGTAGCAGCGGGGAAGTGTCTACTTGAAGAATCTATTATGACATTACTCTGCCATTAGTGTGATATCTTTGCTGATATATAAAAGTCGTAGGGGCAGGAAATGAGTCACCCTTAAGAGTGAGGTAGTAACGTTGAATTGGATATTTTTCATTTTAATAAAAAGAGCTCCTTTCTAGGATTTGGAAAAGTATAGAAAATAAGGCCTAAAAACCATTAACACTAGGCTTAGGATGTATCAAGTGCGGGAGGAAGGAGGGAGTGTCTCCCCTCTGTTTATTTCCAAAACTCTATAGCTTTCCTCACAAATTGAATATCATCAACTGAAGGAATGTCAATGTAAAAAATTGTTTCCCCTCGGATCTCGCTGAGATTGACCATACGCCTTTGTTATCTTTTGTGATTTCCTCTCACATTTATCACCCAATGCGTAAAATGATTTAAAATTCCCTTTTCCTTCTTCCTTTCGCTTTTTATACCAGGTAGTAAAACAGGTGTAGATAAGGTCAAGTTATCGACTTTTAGCTTTAAAGCTCGCTTGCTAAATTCTTTATGCGATTCATGCAAATGAACTTTGGTTCTCTTGCCTGTAATCCTTGTTTTAAGGCAGTTCTCTGAGGTCGGAGCAATAACAGTCTTGAAATCCTTCTGTGCATGTGCCATGCACCTATGGGGTTCCTTACACTATAAAAATCAATACTCCTGTTCCAAAAATCCTTAAAGTTACGTTTAAATCGTAAACGTGTTATCGCATAATAGAGTTTGCCTGTATGTTAAAGCTTGTTCAATCACGATTGTCGCAGTCCAGAGGTCTGCTTGACATTGCTTTTAGCTGTAAAAACATACGCCCTTTTAAACCCAAAACTCACCAACCCCATCTGAGCATGAAATCACGGATGTTATTCAAAATCGTCAGTTATACAATTTTGGAATTTTGTTTACCACGTCAAAGATATATGTTATTCATTCATATCCTGTTAATTTTATGATATATGATAATTTTATATCTTGTTAAATTTATAACATAAGTTAATTTTATGATATATGTTAATTTTATAATATCCTGTTAATTTTATAACATATGTTAATTTTATGATAATGTTAATTTTATGACATATGTTAATTTTATGATAATGTTAATTTTATGACATATTTTAGTTTTATGATAATGTTAATTTTATAACATATGTTAATTTTATGATTATGTTAATTTTATGACATATTTTAATTTTCTAACATACGTTATTCATTCATGTTCTTTTAATTTTTATGTTAAAAGCAAGAAGCTGAAAGTCTTGGGAAAGGGATGTGGCAAACAAATTTGTATTAAGGATTCTATATATAAGTAACTGACTTACTAAAAGACATTGGAATACGGAAATTTTGGAGACATGAGAGCTGATAGCCAGCATCGTGACTGCCCCTTGATCTTATGTACCTGAATATAACAGACACAAATAATAATCAGAGAACCAAAGTTCATTTGCATGAATCGCATAAAGAATTTAGCAAGCGAGCTTTAAAGCTAAAAGTCGATAACTTGACTTTTATTTTCAGCCGGGGGGGGCAAAGTGATAATTCCAACAGGGGGGACTGCTCCCCGTGCCCCCCCCCCAGAGCTACGTGCCCGGTCTGTAATCTAGCTCCATGTTTATAGTACTGTGCATTTAATTGGACTACTTGCCCCTACATTAGGGTCGAAGTCCGCCAGACAATGAGCACGTTTGTCAGTAAGTGGTCTCTGCACTACACATATCAATGTATATCTAGATGCCTAAATCATTTATAGCTACCGTATGACTTGCCGTAAAGGTACTAAATGCCTCTCTTCCTACAGCTATGGTGCCATACATTTACCATCAGCTCGTACGCCCACAAGAAATATTCCCATAGAATTGCTGACATCACCGAGGTTTAAAGCGAAGATTTATGGGAGTATTTGTCAGCATGAGCAGGATGTTTACAAGCTCTTGGTTTTTGTGTTATACAAACATGGTCATTCAACATTGTCTACGAAAAGCAGTAACCAGTTACAGCAGAAAGTTCCCAGGATAGAATCTTACAACAAAACATGACAGAGTTCAATCAATGTTAGTCTTTTAAGGATGAATACGTCTCCGACACTAAATGGTCTGTGACCACAATGCACCCAATTGATGTAAGCTGCCTGATTTAAATCATGCAACAACACATGAAGATAATGCTGTCTGCCTTGATGAAAATGGCACAGATTGATAAGGAAATTAATGCTTTTAAAAAGAACATGGCGCGACCCGTGGATAAAAATGCACAAAATATGAAGAGCCAGCATTTGTTTCACTTCTTCCATATCTTAAAGGTCCAAGAAAGCTACGAACCTTCAGAAATCGAATCTAATTGCTATCTCATAATATGAGTCAAAATAAACTTATCCTGACTATAGCAGTTTGACTAAATTTCTCTGCAATAGGATATCCTAATTCATGAAACATATCTGATTTGATAAGCCGTACGTTTCATTAATGATGTTGATGATTATTCCAAGAAAATGTGCTAGAGCTGAAAGCCTTACCGAACCCAAAGAAACGGATCTAAATAAATTTGTAGATCTTCTTTGCATAGATTGATATATAATGAATTTCGAAGCTTCTCATTTAGAAGAATTTACTTGTAAAACTCAACCTTATCCTGACAGTTTCTTAAAAATTTGAGATTTGAGCCCTCTTTTCCCATAAACCAGTTTCTTATGTTTGAAAATAAACTTGTACATTTGTATCCCTGGAACTGTTAACTATTGTAAAGTAGGCATTTAAATTTCATGCGCCTAAACAATCGTCCATTTCATCATTTTATATTGAAAACGACAGCTAGACAGGGTCAAAGAAATGTGGTGGTTGCGGGGCCGTAATAAGTGGGTAAGGTCATGTGACCAAGGTAGGTGAAAGAAGCAAGGAACGAAACATATAATTATCGGTATGAAACACAATTTGATGATTGTAAACGCAGTAAAAAATTTGTGAAACGTACGGTATTTCTATAACGTTATGACAACAGCACGCAGTCAAGTTCATTTCTAGATGTCAATTAAAGAGGAAATAAGAGGCAACATTCACATATTCAACATTCCAAACTCTTTGCTTTGAAGAGATCATAAACTTACTCCTTTACGTCTGACTGACATATCAACAGTCACGCTCTACTACCAAGATTAGGTTATTGCACACCTTTTATTGTACAGCTTCCTTTTCTTGATTTCATTTACGTTATTCTAACCGGCCACATTGCTGGGACCAGGGTCCGCCATACATTTTAACACCATGTACTTTACAGCTTTGACTCTAAATTTGCTCTACAGGGAATTCAAGACACAGTGATTAAGTTGTTAGGAAAAGGACATCTTAACTATATGACTAATATAGTAATTTCGAGTCATAATCTGGTCTTTGGTCTTATGACTCATAAAAGTTCAGGTTTGTTTAAATGGACAAGACTTTGTTCTACTCTTAGTCACTTCAGTCCCATAATAAATAAGTACCAAGATAAAGACGGAGAGAAATCCTTTCCTTCCCTCGACGGTGTAAAAGAAGGGATTGCTGTTGGCTATCCAAGGGATTACAGTGATACTTACTTCTACTTAAATGCTGTGAAATGAATTTAGGGTATCTCTATTGCCTTCAACTTAACTCCAGCTACCCTCTCCTCTTTCAGTTGTTTTCAGCTCCACAGGGGATACCTTCCGCACATTCATAGTGCCTACACTTGAAATGATTCTCTTGAACATATGTTAAGATGGTCCACAGATAATAATAAAAGGTTTTCTTTTAGTAGGTTACCTTTTATTTACTATGGTATACGTAAATTTAGTTGTGGGCGTATCGAATAACTCGGATTGCACTAGCGTTCAAACTTTTCTTCTGAAAGGAAGACTAGAAGATAATTAGGACACTGAGGTATTATAACCCGCAGAAGATCTGGATAATCAAAAATCGTTATGACATTGGAAGGTGTGTACTGTAAGTGAGAACGATGTATATCATTTCCTATTGTGTCTTAACTTCTTTAATTTTTTCTGGCTTTATTGGTCAACCATGATTTTTCTATCTGAGTATACATTTGTTAAAGAAAGCAACCCTAGACATAGCATCTGCCCGACCAATGAAACCATCTGGAATGGTACTTGCTCCTTATGACTTTACTAAAATAGCTTGTCAGATTTACGAATGTAGAGAAACGCGTCAGTAGCCTTCGTCACACACTAAACCTAATCACCTATTTCCATTGGGAAACATTTCATCTAGAGGTGAGAGCATCTTATACTACACAAACATCTACCCAATGTCATTGCCGCTCCCAAAATGATGGTATCACCGAGGACGGAGGATTTTGGTTGATTCAATGGGAGGTAAAGGACAATTCTTGATTAGAAAACTTAACTCCACATGCAGCACAGACCTTCCACTGAATATTACTAACAGATCGTGTCAGAAAGTAGAATCCACATAAAACAAGATCATCTTTGTTCTCCATATTTCTTTACATAATTTAGTAATGCAACTTTAAACTCTGAAAGCCTATAACTCATGTAGGCCTACTCCGTTAAACTCCGAAACTTTGAAACTCTGATCCTCAGGTCAAAAGTGATTATCTTACGAATGGTCATGGGCATCACATCCGATACTCAACTTTTTCCCAGACTACTTCCAAAACAAACTTCACGATTGTTTAGAAGATGTATGGAACAAAATACTGTCATTACTAGATAGTGTAACTGTATACTCAGGTAATCTTCAGAACGTTACATAAACATCAGTAATGCGTTTCTGTCTAATGTGAAACCAAGGAAGGGAACTTCAGAGTCAAGCTCATGGAGGAGGAAGGCAATGGCGCACGCTCCCAATTTTATACAAAACAATTATTGGTTACATTTGGAATTTTACTCCTACACGTAAATCAAATAAGAGTTGAGCAGTAGAACAGATAACATAAAAATTTGCTTTTGTAGTTCTGTGCTGGAGTATACAGGGTCTGGAGTAGCAGGGTTCCGGTGCTTTCACCCTTCTCTACTCCCCTGTCCCCTTTCTTATCAATGATTCGGCACTGCATATGGTAAATGAATGAAAGACAAATAACTACAGTTTTTTACTCTGTCTTCATTCTCATATGCGATGAACTGGGAAACTATGTAGAGTTTATTTATTCCGGTCCTTATTTTTCGGTATTATTTTTCAAACGAGGTTTAAATTTTAAATTACCAGCCGAAGGAAGGTCAAACGATTTTTCAGGACTCTATTCACACGCCCACTTCTCTTCAGTCTATTTTTTAAAATTCTATAGTGAGATCTTTCTGTCTTGCCATATTAACTGTCTACTCTGCCTACCTCAGCCTGAGAAGTATAAGCTAGTGCAGTTTTACATCAATGATCGTATTGTTCAACACATGACTGCACGTGGCAAATATTTTCTCCGTCCTTGGCTATTGAGCGGTTTTAACGCATCGCTAATGAACTGTATTGTTGATTTCTAGGGAATTTTCTCGTAGTAGGCATGTACTGTACTGTCTTTAACAAAACCATATTCACATTGTCTTAACGCATATTGGTCTGGGATTGGCTAGAAAATCCGTTCTCGTGTGAAAGCCATTTCATTCTCGGTTTGCAGCTCGATAGCCAAAGGCATAGTCCAGTTACTATGGAAAGAGCCTAAGAAGTCTATTAATATGATCACTGGCCTCGAAATGGAAAAGAAGTCACGCCTACTGTGGCTTAAACGACATGACATAGCTCAACTCGCTACGTTCTTTCATCCATGAGCGTAATCCCTTTTCGTGTCATGGGAAAATATAATTGAAGTTGGTTGGTATAGAGCAATTTGCACAGAGATGCAGATTCAGAATAAAATAGTTCTTAAAAACACGAAAATCTGCCTTTATGGATGTTAACTACCGGTACTTTGCAAGCAAGACTGCTCATTTTATGTCTTTGTGAATTATGCATGGCATAAATAATTTATGACCTTGTCTACTGAAATCTCCACGTGATACCGTGGTTGCCAGGTTACCAGCCCATAAATTTGTCAATGGACGTGAAAGAGAACTGAAGCCTGAGTGATAGGAAACTAATAGCATGTGGGAACACTACGGAGATCCTGATCCACTGGCCAGCCTTTTTCTTATGTAAAGAGTTAGGAAACTTAATCAGAGCTCTTATCAAAGTCAAGTCAGTCGAAAACATCGACCCAGGCTGGTCCTCTTAGAACTATTAATGCCCTCTTAGCCGATCGTTCACTTATCCCAGAGTTGCGCTTGCTTAAACCCTGAGAAGATGTGTTCAATTTCGATGAATACGACAGCAATTGAAAGATACGATCAGGTATCCTGTGGCGTTGCCGCCAACTAGAAATACTCCCATGGACATCTTGAATACTTGTTAGCCTGACATCCTACTACTAACAAAAGCTTTTGTATGATAGGACGAGATGAAAATGATGATTTGTAATCACCTGATAGAAGGAAACCTAGGAATCTAACAAATTCGATTGGCATAAATTTTTTCAATCAATCACGCTATCAACTTATGAATTCTGACTTTCCGAAATTGTGACAACGTAAGTAAAACTGTCATAGTTAAAGCTTCTACAAAGTATGTACCAAGAAAGAAAGGTTAACATCAGTGATTTTTACATTTTCAGGTCATGAAAAGCTTTTTTCTTGTTCAATAAATCATAAGGAGTATGACTTGATGAACACTAGGAATATAGAACTGTCCCTTTTTATCAAATAATGACAATATCACGAGGCAAACCATTACTATATCGTAACTGTTAAAAATCATTTAGAACATACTCATTTGCACCAAACTTTGGCGATTGCCAAATTGTGTCTGATAATGAAAATTATTTATAACGTAATCGCTATGAAGGCCAGCTTAAACAAAGAGCTTCTAAAGAATCAATGAAATAAGTAGTAGTAGTAGAAGTAGTAGTAGTAGTAGTAGTAGTAGTAGTAGTAGTAGTAATAGTAGAAGTAATAGTAGTAGCAGTAGTAGTAGTAGCAGTAGTAGTAGTAGCAGTAGTAGTAGTAGTAGTAGTAATAGAAGTAGCAGTAGTAGTAGTAGCAGAAGTAGTAGTAGTAGTAGTAGTAGTAGTAGTAGTAGTAGTAGTAGTAGTAGTAGTAGAAATAGGAGTAGTGGCAGTAATGATAGAAGTACGAAAAGTAGTAGTAGTAGTAGTAGAAGTAGTAGTAGTAGTAGTAGTAGTAGTAGTAGTAGTAGTAGTAGTAATAGTAGAAGTAATAGTAGTAGCAGTAGTAGTAGTAG
>JAAAKL020007562.1:0-16761 GCA_010016065.2 Carybdea cf. marsupialis auct. non (Linnaeus, 1758) | reverse complement strand
CGACCGGACTCCAGCCCCAACAAGGTCGCCGGCTGAACGGTCAGGCGGCTGAGCGCGTCGAGCAGGCTCATCTGCTCCTTGTGATGGAGCTGCAGGGTCAGCGGGAAGAGGCTCTCCAGCCCGACGATGCCGAAGTCGGCGATGGCGAAGGGCAGGCGCTTGGAGTCCTGGTCGTGCGGACTGTGGTCGCTGGCCACCGCGTCGATCGTGCCGTCGGCGACCGCTTCGGCGATGGCGGCACGTTCCTGCTCGGTCCTACACATTAACTAGACTACCGTAAGCGGGTATTCAGTTGTCACCTAAGAAAAGCTTACATACATCAGATCTATAATCCGTTATTTCTGCAAGGATCCACGTGTGAATACGCGTAGCAAAGAATCTGTTTTAAAACTTACGCACTGGGTTTTACGGAATATAATAGAAATATTAATATATTAGGTCTTCAGAGCTACGGTATTTTTGAGAAAAGAGAGATATTTTCTTGTTTCCATGCTCTCATGAACTACAATTTCAAGTAGCTCAGGCCGGGACTAAACCAACACTACTTCTACAGCTATCGAGATTTAAAAGGAGTTGGAGGAATGACAGTTTACTATATCCGAAAACAATACGATAAGGGAATTGCTGTCAACTCCTCAACAACAAATATAGAGCATTTTCCAAAGGTGCTATGAAATATATTAGAAATCTCAAATTTTTGAGATTGTTAGGGTTACACTCGGGCTATATCACCACGAACATTAACACCTACGGCACATTAAGTTCAATGTGAATTCGTACGACGGTATCTGACAATCGAATTAAAGTGGTAGCAATTTCTGAAAGGTGCATCAACAACGAAACCCTTATTTACCAAGCGTTAAGATAATCGTAATGACCTGTTCAAAGTACCTTACGTAAAAAACTTCAGTCTTCAATCTTTTATTAGCAATCTGTCTTAAACATAAACAAGGAAATATACATTGTGTTACTTATTCAGTTCTCTATAGCGCGGCCTTTGATACTATTCATGCAAGGCAAAGTAAAACAGCAGATTTTCTCAGTGTTTCCAGTAACTTTATCGATCGTTTCACTAGATACGAGGACTATATCCTTTGCAACACTAGTCACAAGAGAAAGCTCTCGGACTGCTTTCCTCTTACTGATGATCTTGACCCTTTTAAATCTAATGTCAATCGCCATTTCCTTAGAAATCTTTAATATTTTGTCTTTAATTCCTGCTTCCTTTTTGTTTCTACTCCTTTCAAAGTAACACAACACCTTGAAGTGCCAACCCAGCCTTGTATTGAGTGAAGGATTTTTTTAAAAGAATGCTCTTCGCCCTACCCCCCCCCACCCCTCCAAATTGTTTCATTTTTCATACCTCTTCCTTTTATTGACTAAAATCAAAGCACACAATATTTATACATTTCCATTAACTCCTGTTTATTTGCTTGACATGACATAGATGGAGAATGGAAATCGCATGGGCATGTACCAGTCTTAATAATCATTGCAAGGAGTGACACTGACTCTATAGGTGTACTAAAAATGTAGTCAAAGGCCCTTCATCTAAATTCCCGTATAAGACAAGCCCACCATCTTACAAATTGAAGACTGGGTACCAGTCTTCTAACAACTTCTACATGTGCAGTTGATCTTGCTCTTGAACAAACTTTCCGTAATTATTTAACTTCATTCTCTTGTCCATCATTTTATCTCAAAAGGCCATTTTGTTACATTCACAATGTTACTTATTGATTTACATTGTTCATGCCGTAGTTTAACACTAAAATCTCCAATCGACACAAGAAAATCTCTTATAGATGAGACGTTGTCAATCACAGCTTCCTTTACTGGTATGTTCTTTTTCATTACTTGTTAGTGTCGTAGTCATCTTGCCGCCTTTCGCTAATCTCAAAACATGTTTATACGAAGGGCTGAACCTACAGTTTCATTCGTGGAAAAATGCAATTGCGGGAGTTTGTTATTGATAAAATTACTGCACCTTACCAAAATTCGACACCTGCAGTTCCTCTCCCAATGAGCAGTCGTGAATACCTGTGGTCTGTCTAAACAATTAAGTTATAAATTTCGCCTAAGCCTAGTTTTGAATTCATCGTTGTTCTACAAACCAATTTTTAATCGCCAATGTAGCCCAACTAGATCAATCGTGGGTGATCATTCTTATTGGAAACAGAGTCACCTATATGTAAAATTCTTAACCTCAAACAATAACAAATAACACTTGCTATAATTCAGTGGCAGGACACCATCATTCCATACACCAGATCTTTAAACGCTAATTATATCATAATTAATTCTCCTCTTTTAAAGAGGCCATTTAATCATTTACATATTAATTTTCTCATCACTTAAAACAGTAATGAAGTCAATGTGTACAATGACAACGTATACCATGGACACTTTGTGCACTCGTTACACCCACATCGACTGGGAATAAATTCAGCTTGTTCTGAGAATTTACTTGTGATTTTATCATTAGACGGCAGTTGTTTCCGTATATTCGTTTTATAAACATATACTTAATAATCAGACGAAAATGAGTTGCATGCATCAACATCATGATTTCTACGCTGACAATCCACTATTGGATGAAAATGACGGGCCTACACGTAACATTCAAGACAGAATGATTTAAAATTTGTAGTAGACAAGCCAAGAGCCACCGACTGTTCCAGAAGAATTCAAGAATCTTCTTTATATAGCATGATTACGAATGTCATTTTTTCTTCCCTTCTCTTTTTTACAAGTTCTAAAAGGCATCCATAGTTCTCGTGTTTGAATGAATGGGAAACCCTCAGGAAAAATGAAATCCATAATTCTGGCTTGATCCAGTATTCACAAATGACGCAAAAGTAATCGTTTCAAATGAGCTCATTTCAAGCTATTTTTGTGATAACTAAAAAATTGGCTTCTACAAGGCACACAGCGAACTTCACTCCGATTTGCTTAAAACGTTAGAATTGGTAAAACACGATTTCTATTGAGTGTTCGTCTGGTGGTAAATTTTTTAAATCTTTTTACGTACTAGTGAGTGACCACTGGTCAAGACTAAAAGGCACTCGAGGATTAGGGTTAAAGTGAAATGACTTGTAAAGAAACAACAAAGTTTGAGCAACTGATAACTTTTAAAATCTCCTTCTATATATTCAGTTTGCGACACACCAACAGCATCAAGAGTGGCATATCTCATTTTCTAGAATTGTTTTAAAACCTATCATCTGAAATACCCCTTTCACGTCCCCTCGTAATTCCTCATGACATTCGTTCGGGAAAAGAAGTTGAACTTATTTCCCGTCACCAAAAGCACCAGAAAAAGTAGAATGATCAACTTGTAAAGTACAAAGGCAATAACAAGGGTTACCGTTGCATTAGTATTCATAAAGAACTGAAAAACCCTTAGTTACAAGTATGTAATGCATACGAGGTCGTCAGCAACTTGACGTTTTACATGATCATCACATGCTTAGCACAATCGAGATACGAAATGCATTAAATATCAATACAGAGAAGCGTATGGTGACTTGCCGAGAACTAAAAATAAAGCACAAATAGTTTGTTTCCTATACCAGCACATCTGTGCAGCATTAAAATTAACTGTTAAGAGATTATCACAGTCAACATGCGAAGCTATTCGGATAAGCTGTGCATGACAACAAAACTAAAAGAGGTGAGTAGACCTCACTGGCGCCAAGGAAAGATGTCTGCAATTTCAAAGTCGACTAATCTTTTCATATCGCAACAACTAGATGTATTGATCCCATGTTTATCTTAACCAGCGTACTGTCTGTCAGTGCTAAGCTCTACCAAACTTGAATTGGTAGAGATGGTTCTGGATACTTTTTGAGACAGCAGAAAAGCTACCTTCGTATATTGTAGCAGTCAATTCTAGTGATGAAGGAATGGCATAATACCGCAGCTAACGTTGAATGACACTTGTTTCCATTTGACTCAATAACAACTTAATTGGTCGACGGGAGTAATATGGAAGTGGACCGTGCGTGAAATTTGCATTACTTACCCAAGGGAGTATGTACGACGCATGCTTGAACTGATACACTCTCTTGTCATACAAAATTTCTTCTCGACCTCTCCACAATATTAACATCAGAAGCTCACGAAAGTTATTCTCGTCCATGTTGTTATTTAATCTACACATGTTCCATATACTTTAGTCCACAGGGAACCATGCGATTGGCACCCATTACAACGGTGTGACCAGTGTTCCACCCTACTTCAACAAAGTCCCTATTTTTAGAGTCTGTTACGTCAATAATCCAAATATTGTATCGGTGGTAGATCTGTAAGACAGAAAAACAAACTGTGTCCGTATAATACTATTTCCAACATTTGTCCTGTTCTTGCTATAATAATTGCATTGGTATCTTCGCAAAAGCAGTCGCTATTGATACAGCACCAGTTGATCAATTTGTCAAACATCTTCGTTTTAGAAGGATCAGTGTCTTTGAAAGCAGCTTTTACTTCACCTTACAAGTTGACTTTACCTCTTCTACAAGTTAGCGAATTCCTAACAAATCCAGCTTGCAGGCTGTCACAATATGCAGATGACCATCGAGGTGCACCAATCAAACTGAAGGGGCAGGTCGGTCTCTACACTCTATAGCAACAATGTGATCACCTTCGATGCATTCTTGACTATTCAGGTTGACATGGACACAGAGATGTCATATGTGAACAAAATGCGAAGCTTTACGTGGTCTGAGTGACATCGTCCTCAAATGGGCAACTTCAATTCATAATTCTAACAGTGATCATGAATGTAAAATCGCAAAATTAGAGAACATTCTCTTTCCAAACTAAGTACTTGCTGCCCAACTGAACACATGGAAAGCTCGTTTGGCGACCTGTGAAACTAAGCGCCAAGAATGAACTGGGCTATGGCCTCAAATGGTAAAAATTAATTATTCATTCAATAGGTTTTACCGTGGATATACTCCTAACGATTTGGAAGCGATATTAATCGGATCGACCTCAACTGACCTAGTAAAGTCATGTTTTCTCTGTGAATACCAAAGAATGATTTTAAGGATCGTTAACAAGATGAAATCCTTCAGACATGCTTTATTAAAGGCATCAAGAAATCTCGGCTGCCTATAAACCTCAGGTTCCAAAATGGTATATTAAAAGGGCAGCGACTACCACAGTAACTTCAAAATGAATACTTCATTCTCTTCTAATACCACATACACTTAAATAGCGATAATTATCTGACAGATGACCCTATTTGGTTATGAATCTCATATACTTATTATATTGATATCACTTTTTCCTAATCAATGTGGCAGACACTTCTCCGCATGAAATCCTCCATGTTCCATTTTCTAAAACATCCAGCAAACAAATTGGTTCTGCAGCAACCATTGCACGTCTACATTCTGTACTCATATAACTCCTGAGTTGAAAAGCTGCCAAAGCTTAACAACAAGGACTTGTCGCCAAAACAAACATGGCGTCATAACAATGAATTACACTGCGGGCAACAACATTGCAAGTCAAATTGGAAATGTTTAATAGCAAACCAAATCTCGCTCGCCGCTGTACATCTTGTTACGAGGAGCTTTGACGTACTGAAGCATCACCTAAAACAAAATCGCGCCAGAACATTGTCGACAATGTTGACAGAACGAATCGCCATAACTCTTACCTTTGATAAAGGGTAGCTTGACAATATCTCTATTTTTACTGATATTGAACGAAGAAGAGTTCTGTCGTTTGTCCTTTTTAATCAATTGTGCTGGACCCTGTAGTTTTCCCTTGGTCAGAGGTGCAACTGGTGGTCCATTAGTCTGCTTCGCTTTCATCAGTGCCTATTAACAGATAGTGAGTAGTGTAATCAATAAAAAACAAGAATCAGTCTAGAACGGCACAGGAACACTTTTATGTATTTTATACATGTAAACTTATATTTCGGCTAGTCAAGCTAGCCTTCTTCAGAGTTGTACTCACTTCTTGTGAGTAGTGTGTAGTTGCGAGACAGAAGATTGCTAAGACAAAATGTATTGTGTTCAATGTCATATCAATGCCACTGGGTTCACAAACTTACAACCGAGGTCGCAACAAGAGAAAAAGGGGCTGCAGACACTGTCAATTTTGAAAAGGGGGTTTTGGAGACTCAAATGGCATACCTTCCAGTTTAATATAATGCCTGACATGATGTCGATTTTTTGGCAAGATCTAGACAAATATGTTCTCGACCGGTGTAGATATGAAAGTACTGTAAGACGAAAGGGTACTAAGGAACTAAATAATCAATCTTGTTTAATCTTGCCAGGGGGTTTAGCCTGCTAGCAGTACGTAGGAAGTAAGCTGGTAGATAGATAGGTAGTTAGATAGGTTGGTAAAGAGGTAGGTAGATAAGCAGTAAATAGATACGCCTGATTCTGTGTTTGTAAATTGTGTCTATTTAGCAATTGGTGTAATAATATACTGTTTGATGTCACATAGTAATCTTTTGCAAAGAATTATTGAGAAAATCCATGGAAGATAACTACTTTACTACAAAAGGAAACTCTTTCATTCCTTAACTCTTCGGCATTCACTGCTGCCATTATTAACATAAGTAAACTAATGACAACTTCTTCCATACACACGGATTTAATGAAAATACATAAGGCACAAAGGATTTAAAATCTATATAAAATAGGTAGCAGTCATTATCATTTTCTACTTCCATACTTGAGCCACTTTATCAGAGATCAAAGACTTTCGTATTGGGATGCAATTCTCAATTTCCAATTACTGATGTATTCATATGAAAGCGTCAGTTGAAATCAGACGTATTAAAAAGTGAGGAAGTAAGTACGTAGGGACTCCAACTTTCCACAATCACAAACTAAATGTCGCTTAACAGATAACCTGCTACAATGTTAAGGATATGATGAATGTTCAGCTTTAAGTACAAAATCCTTGAAACCTGGGTGAAATTCTCATCTTTAATTTAAATCACTGGCTTGTTTCGTTTAATAAGCAGTGCTTCTGCTATTTGCAATCGATGTGCTCATTAAAGTGATAAGAACGTTCGTAGTTCTTACATATGTTATGGTCATTAGGGCGGTGTACTTCGAGGTGGGTTCTTAACGTTCACACTCACCCCGTTAGTAGAAATAGGTAGAACTCCAAGGGTGAGTGAATTAGATACGCCGTGGTGATATCACTTTAGGTTGATTCATGTGTACAAATAATGATATTCTGAAATCACCAGAACTGTCCTCTATTACTTGATCAACAACTTTGAAGCACCAATGGCTATCAAATGGTACAACACGATGAAGTAATTTTTAAAATATACATCAGCATGGTTGAGAGCAGTGACAATAGTTGGCGCTTCATGAAACCACAAAATACTTTCCACAAATTGTTTAAGCTTGTGTATCGATTTCTCTGCCTAACTCTAGTTCGGGCATATTATCTCATATTCCATGACCCTCTTAAAATACTGCTCATTGTTTAACTTATAATCAAACACGCCGTACAGCCGTTATCAAGGTAATTTGGTTGAAGTGCTATTTGAGAACGGTTGGGTGAAAGTAACAAGAGAAAGAGAAAGATCTCACACTACCAGAGTAAAGCGAGCTATGTTGTATGGGATGGAAAGGGTATCTCTTACCATAGGCATACCGCATAAAGGAGCGCAACAAGGGTAGTATCATCTGCATAACGTATGTCTGTGGATACGCTTTAATTAAACTGTCATTTTTCACATATTTAACATCGTCTAGCAGGAATTGTAAGAACACGTTAAACAAAGTCGGAGGTAACACACAGCCCTGTCGTACTCCAACCATGACCGTTACCCACTCTTGCCTCCTATTTGGGTAGCATACTCAATGTTATTATACATATACTCTATTATATCCACAATCTTGGTGCTCATTCATAGATCTTAACATTCGTCATAAGCCTTTCCTCCAGACAGTGTAAAAGGCTACCTTAAAGTCAATAAAGTTTTAACTGAGTGGAATTTTTCTTTCTTTAGCCTTTTCAATTTATTGTTTAACAATTAATATAGCATCAACTGTACCAAGTCCCTGTCGGAAACCGAATTTTTGTTTCTCTAAATATATTCTGTCATGCATTCTGCCACGAAGGATGAGAAGGAACACCTTACCAGGAATCGACAGAAGTGCAATTGCACGATAGTGTCATATGCCCACTTTTTATAGATAGGTGTTACAAACATTTTTGATAAATCTTTGCGAGATTTTTTTTGTTTGAGGATTGTGTTAAAGATCTTTTGGAGGATTTTGAGCATTTTTATAACCTTCACTCAATTCAAGATAGGGTTGCCACTCGAAGGTATTGAGTTACTTTGAAAGAAAATGTAAACAGAAAAATAGATGTCATTAAAGACAAAAAAAAATTAAAGATTTCGAAGAAAATGGCGATTGAGTAAGTAAGAGGAAAGTAGTCTGAAGACAGACAGTTGCAGATTTTGGCAGTTGTAGGGAAGAAACTGTTAGCATAGAAATTTCTGCTTGTTGTGGGAATAGAAAAAGAAAAGTCATGCAGTGATTTAGCATACCGCCTGGGCCTTGACCTGATGAGGGGAAGAGGAACCAACTAAGCTAACTCGGGAGAACACTTACCAAAGCAGCATCTGTAGAAAAGATGCAACGCTTCTACGTTGAGGCAGAGGTTGAAGTGTGCAGGCCAGCTCAGACCAACAACACGAGAAATTCGTTATTGGACCCAGTCAAATATGTTAAGATATCATTTTGGTGCACCAGCCCAAAGATGACAACAGTACTCCATGCAAGGCCTGGTCATTACCTTATGAAGATACAACACAACTCCAGCATTTACTGAAAACAAATTAGACGACTCACCATCCAAAACTATCATAATGTTTCGATCACTTAGAAAAGAAGAAATGATCCTGAAAATGTCACCACCAGTGCCATAAGCTCTGAGCTTATATAAAAGACCAGCGTGCCAAAAGTTATCAAAAGCTTTGGAAATGTCTAGAGAAACTGCCCTGGAGCAACCAGATCTATCCAAACTCCTATAGATTCGCTTAGTTACCAAGGTAAGAAGATCAGCAGTAGATCTAGAGGAATGAAAACCATAGTGTACATCAGAAAAGACCTAATAATCAACCTCTCAAATACCTTGCTGACAATAGGCAGAAGGCTGATGGGACGATAGTTTTCAGGAAGGGACCTTTCGCCATTATTCTTAAACACAGGAACAACTAATGAAGTCTTCCAACATGCTGGGAAACAGGAATCTTCCACAAAGAGATTAAAAAGTTTGGACAAGATCGACGAGATTCGGAAGCACAACTCTTTAGAAGGACAACCAGAACCGTATCTGATCCCGAAGCCTTGACAGAGTCAAGCTTAGATATCACATCAGCAAGCAGCCCAGGAGTAATACAGACCTTTCTCAGAGAAAAGCTTGTGCTAAGTGGAAAATTTGTAAACTCCAAACCAGAGCAATTCAAACTGGAATTCTTGGCAAACGTTTTACCAAACAACTGAGCTTTGTCTGAAGAGGACGTTAACACCTCAGGTCCATTGAATAACAGAGCAATAACAGACTTTCCCTTATTCATGATGCTATTATGGGTTCTCCAAAAGTCACAAGATCCAAGTTTCTGGATAGAAACAGCCTGCATACTCTGTTCCAAATAAGTTGCTTTTGCATGTTCAATAGTCCTATTGCATCTATTACTGGCTTGTCTGAACAATACTTTAGCCTCCATAGTCCGCACACGCTGATATTGATGAAAGAAGTGATTCCTGTGGGATATGGCAGATGAACAAGCTGGAGTAAACCCTGGAGAAGAATGAGGTCTCACCAAGAATTGCCTATATGGATAAAAATAATACCTCCCTGAATCCAATCACGGAAGTGAGAGGCCCCCTTCCATGCTCCCTCAGAAAACAGACATGACCAAGTAGCATCTCTCAAGTAGTCCCGAAAACAATCCCAATCTACACTTCCAAAGAGAAAGGTCTTTTGGGGAAGTGGAGTATCCTTTTGAATGGTTGTATTCAAATTTACACTCACAGTAACAACTGGATGGTCTGATCTTCCAAGAGGAGGTAAACGCTTGGCAGAACAGATTTCAGGATTAGAAGTAAGAAACAGATCAATAAGATGATGATCTTGATAATCTTTGTCAGGAATGCGAGTTGGAGATGTTACTATTTGGGTAAGATCTTGGGATAGAGCAAAGTTGTAACAGAACGGACCAGTCAAGTCTGTCTCTTGAGAATAAATCGACCCAATCAGAATGATGAGCATTGAAGTCACTAAAGACAAGAACATTAGCTGAAGAATTTTATTGAAGAATAGAACTGATGTGGCCAGAGATACCATCCAACATAGCACAATTACTTGAAGAAGGTGAACGACATAAGAAAAAAAAGATGGGTGGAAGAGTGAATCAAGGCTAGACTTAAGCAGCCGCAAGACTTATCAGGAGTTTCATACTCAAGACGTCTAGAAATAGGGATACTATCACAAACAAAGACCCTGCATACGAACAGCTAAATCATTACAGATAAGAGAAATATAACCAGGGACAACGAACTGATCATTGTTAGTGCTGAGATCAAAGTTACTCTCTCACAGAGCCAGAATATCAGGAAAAGAAGAATAAATAAGGAATTATTCACAACAATCAAAATTGTTCTTAAGACTCTACTGTTATTGCAGCCAACATTGAAAAGCTTTATACTAGGGTGACCTGGTAGCTGGATAATGGTCTGGTGATGCCCAGGTCAAACATCCTCCCTACTGTGCTCAGGTCCTTCAACAGTATTTCCAGACCAGTTTATGCAGTTTTGATTTATAATGATTTTGATCATGATTAATGATTAAAAGACTTTCCAGCTTTCACTCTCCAAAACGTTGAGCAACTCATATGAATCTGATGAGAGGTTACAAGGCTGGCCAAACTACCCCTAAATGTGGTACATGGTTAACCACCAACCAGTGTCTTTTTTGAGACACCATCTCTACATGATTACCAACCAAGTTAAAGAGCTGATTATCTGCCCATGGGACAAAACTATTCCCCTCCAGATGTCATTCTGGTATTTGTGAGTTTCGGTTTTCTCCACCTGCTGTTATAACTTCAGTCGTAATTTGATCTATACCTGGTGTTTTCCTCTTCTTCATCTTTTGTAATGCATGTCTCATTTCACTTAAATTGATATCTGGTTCTTTATTGTTTACCTGTGTCTAATCACGTGTGATTGAATCAATAGCAGAAAATATACGTTCAGATGTTTAGAAAATGTTCTTTCCATAGATTCAGAACTATTGATGAATCAGTCTGTTTTCCCCCATTGTCATCCTTGAGAATATTTAACGTCCTTTTAGGTAACCCTTCCAGTTCTCACACTGTCTTGAATACATTATGGCTATCATGTTTTAAGTAGTCATCCTCGAGTTTTTAATGTTTTCCTCTAAAGCACCGGTTTTTTGTTTCTTGACTCCTCGCTTTACCAACCTGTTTCTTGTTTGTGGATTCTCATCAAGGATTTCTAAGAAAATCTAACCAAGCTTTTCTTCATTGATCACATATGTTAATGAAGTCTGGAACATATTCTCAACATCTATGCACCTTTTGTAGCTGACAACTTCTTTTGTGATTTTGTTTGTAGCATTTTTAAAATGATCATACAGTTAGTCTACAATTGACTCCATCGCAAGAGGTGGGTCAATCCTCCCTCCAAGTTTTACCTCTAAGTTGTGTGTATAATGAGTTGGGTTGAACTCATGCACATCAAACTTTCTGATGAGATGGTATTTTTTTAGTCCTTGCTTTCAACAAGAATTTTGCCAACAATAGTGTGTGATCTTAATTAATGTTGTTAACATCAATTCACAGTTATTAACTCTGCAGTTTTGAATTGACTGCATGAGTTCTTTGTGTGCCAATTTATAGACAATTTGATACTTTGTCCTTTCATTTGGAGATATCCAGGTGACAAGTCTTGACTTCATGTGCTTGAACAATGAACTGACAATCTTTAGTGCATTAAAAAACTTTACAAACTTTAAGGAAGCTGACATGTCCAACTATTGCATTAAAGTCCCCCATTATAACGTATTTCTGATTTCTGATTTCTGCAGAGATCATTTACAGATCCTGTAGCTTGCTATAAAAGTTGTCCACAACTGTATCTTCATAACTTGGGCCAGGAGCACAAATTTGAAAGATCACATGGGGGAAGTCATTCAAGCTAATGGTAACACTCATGATTCATTAAGAAAATAAGCTGTAATCAAGTAGATAAATGGACAGTTTTGATGAGAGCACAACAGCAGCCCCTTGTCTATTTACCTTATCTTTGCGCTAAGAATGTAGAAAGGGGAAGCCCTGTCCTGCAAAACTTTCAGGAATATTGGAATCCAGATGTGTTTCTGAAATTCCAAGAAAATCTATTTCTGACCTTGTCATTTCCATGATTTTCTCGATTGTCATCAAAATGTAGTGATCAAGTATTCCATGATGCACAATTTGTTGCTAAGCAACCTTCCTGCAGATTCCTAATGCACCCTTTAACCCCCGGCACTTGGGGTTGATTTCTATATTGAGTATTCATCAAAGTGTACATTAGAGAGAAGATGAGTTTAAAAATTCAATAGAGCCTTATCAATGGTTTGTGTGATACAGCTTTTGACATGCAAACACCAGGTGAAAGGAGATATAGGATACCCTTCTAGCATCAACGGCCTTGAGAGATATGTCAAAAATAAACATTTAGTGGAGCATGTGGACCTCTAAGCTGGATGTACTGGGAAACTGTTCCTTCATCCCAAAGAATCTTAATATGGGAAAAGTGCATTTTGAAATATACTGTTTTGCCTTTATACGCTTTCACTGGAATCTACAACATGAAGCATGGTATGGTGTATACTTTCACATGGAGTGTGTTGAAGCATTTCATGGTACCATAGTGTCTATAGATAGTCTGTTTGTGACAAATAATCCTTGATTTCAGACCTCATGTCCACATCTATTGCAATTTTCATAAAAATAAACTTCCATAACAGATAATTCAAAATGGGCTTCCATTCATAAAACAAAAACCTCCATTTAGCTGGTATATTTGGTTGGCATTTTCCCCAGCAAAATCATTCATGTTCATGTTCACCACATAATTCTGAATATTGTCCTATAGGAAAATGTCAATCAGCTTTGAGGTTGTATCTATCCCAAAGAGGAGGGTACCTGATGGCTGAGCAGGTTTAAAGGGAACATTGTGTCTTATAACATTTAGCTCATTATCCTCAAGGGTCCACCAGGCATCAGCAGTATTGCTAAATTAATTTGTAGATCATAGAGAACTAGACCCTAAATCCAAATCATGAGTCAAGCAGGGACTTGGTTAAAGGGATATCCAAAAATCTAACTATTTAAGATGACACTTAAAATATCATCAGTGAGCATTGCATGAGAAATGATAATGCAGTATTGGTAGTCAATGACCATGATAAGAAAGCAACCTGTAAAAAAATATTCACTTTAAGTTTCATCAATGCCATTTACATAAGTAAGTACATATGTACAACTGAAAACACTGGCTCTTGCTAATGGCGAGCTTTCAGAAATCTCCCAGTGGAGCAAGATCCTTGTTACAACTTTCGCTGCTACATCCTACAGGAAGATCCACAACTACTAGCACATATTGATTTCTCTGACTTCACAGACTGATTTTCAAAACTTAATAAGAAAGAAAAAGAGATTCTTCATCAGCGACAAAATCAAAGAAAATAAAGAGAATCCTAAGGATTTATGGAATCTTGAGTCTTAAAAGTCTGGGTTTTGCCTTCGTGTATTAAATCGGCATCCCAAATCAGTCTAAAAGAACCAGTAAGAGTGAGCTATCAACTGACGACAAAACAAATGCAGATACTTCCAAAAATATTTTCATGTGATTGCCCACAGCATCACTAAATATACAAATATACAAATGTTTTGGTAGCTATTGAGCTATTGCACCATTGTAAAAACTCTTTTTGGTTGAATATTATCTTCAGGTTGACCCGCAGGGTGTCTGCAGATTTAAAATGTGATCTTCTGGGTGGAGGAGGAGGAATTTTGGGTTGGATCATTATACCAAAATTGTCTTGGGAGGCCGATTTAGGGGGAATGTATCTGGTCTCCTCTTCAGTTTGATGAACCTGGACGGCATAAAACCTGAAAATATTTCTCTGCAAAAAAATCTTGAGCTTTCCAAAACATGTTGCAACATCTCTAACAAACACTTTAGAGGCTATCACACCATCATAAAAACGTTTTTAAGTGAATATTGCACCATCAAACAGAAATACAGAATTCTTAAGTGTATGGTACTGAATGTCTTTCTCAACTAATAGATTCTGGGAAACACTGGGTATTCCTGCTAATCATGTCTATTAATGATATTGAAGTAAAAGTCAGAATTTGGATCTTAATGATAGGTGAATACAAACCCTTCATCAAAACTGGCAGGAGAAGAAAGCTAGAGTGGTTTGGACACATGTCAAGAAGACCCAGATCTTTGGCATATGAGGTCATGCATAGCTCGATTGAAGGTACTAGAAACAGTGGATGACCCAGAAGATGATGGTTGAGTGACATCACAGATTGAAATGGAAGAAGTATTGTATGCTGCATGAGAGAGGCAGAAGATCAGGAAAGTGGCACAGAAGGGTGTATGCATCAAAGTACCCCAACGGCAGAAATGCTACGGGAGGGACCTGACCTGACTTGACTGTCAGATGCTCTGTCAACAAGGATTTTCAGGATATTCTTGACATTTACTTTGAAAAGAAGTATATATAGATATCTTACACGGCTATATAAATCCAAAGAAATTAATGGACTTTCTAAGATAAACACAAATCATCTTGTATCTGATCTTCTCACCATGGAAACTGAGCACAGCTATGGCAGTTTAGATCTGGTTGCTCCAGGCAGTTTTTCTAGACATAAGGCCTTGGATAAGGCTTCGTATGCTGGTCTTTCATATAAACCAAGAGCTTATGGTATTGGTGGTGACATTTTCGGGATCAGCTTTTCTAAGTGATCAAAATATTAAGATAGTGCTGGAGTCCCCCAAGGTTCTATTTTGGGCCCCACACTTTCTCTCATCTTTATTAATGATCTATCAGATTCTGTGCTTTGTCAGCTTGCAATTGTTGCTGATGACACTACTTCATATTCTAGTTGTAGTAGGGCATCACAAGTGTCCTCCCAGAAAAGAATGGCTTCAGACCTTAAATCTGACTTAAAAACTGTCATTAAGTGTGGTAGAAGGTGGAAAGGGGCTTTCAATGCTAAAAAGACTCAGCTGGTATCTGTTAACAGATCTCAGGACCCTTTAAAGATGCCTCTTAGCATGGATGCTCTTGTTGCTGAGGAGTTGTCATCATTGAAGCTCCTTGGCATTTCTTTTTCTTCAAGGCTAGAATGGGGGAAATACCTGACTAATTTAGCTAACTCTGTCTCTTGTAACGTTGCAGCTCTTTTGCTATCTATGATCTTTTTGTCACATGACATTTTATATCTTTTTAAGGTAACAATCAGGCCTTGCATGGAGCACTGTTGTCATCTTTGGGCTATCTCAACATACTTCACTGGGTCAAAAAACGAATTTCTCGTGTGCTTGGCCAGAGCTGGCCTGCACACTTCAACCTCTGTCTCAGCCTAGTGATGTAGTATCTTTAAGTCTTTTTTACAGGTACTACTTTGGTAAGTGATCTAGTGAGCTGGCTGAGTTAGTTCCTCTTCCCCTCATCAAGTCAAGGTCCACTTGGTATACTGAATATCAGCGCGACTTTTCTGCTTTTATTCCCACAACAAACATCAATGTCTATGCTAACAGTTCTTCTGTACAACTGTCAAGATCTGTAACTGTCTGTCTTCAGACTGTTTTCCTCTTACTTATGATTTTGACACTTTTGTATCTTATGTCAATCGCCATTTTTAAAAGCCATTATTTTCTTTGCAGATATACTAGAGCTGCTCTGGCAGTCTGATGGGACAGCATTTAACACATTCGGTGTTCATCAAGAAGGGAGGATTACAGAACTTTTTCAACTGATACAACTGTTGTCAAAAAGATGCCAGATCAGCAGAAACAGATGCATATATAGTTTATCCAACAAAAGTAAGTAATTATGGCAGTAATATCAAGAATTAGCATTGGTATGAATATAGATGTTTACCATCCAGCTACCAATGCAGCCATTTGAGACTTTCTAGGTTTGATGCTGCAGCCAAATTGTGGACAGAGCACTGGGCCAGATATTTTATGGTCATCAGTGTCAATTCCATCCTCCAGGCTCAAGTCCCCCACACAAACTACTGCCAAGTCCGACACAGCAATAGACACTGAGATAGGATAAACAAAATTGACATCCTGAAAGATCAATTTGATCCAAAGCAGCTTCTGCAAAATAGGTTAATCTTTCATGTGATATGCAACAGAAACGCTTCATGAATTAGCAGTTATATTGAACTAGACATTTTATTGGCTTTGTTAACAATGAAATGGTGTTGAAGGCTCTATTCAAGATAAAGGATGACAAACTTGATTTTCCCTCTTGAGGTTGAAGAGGGCAAAAATGTTGCAAAGAAACTATCTCACTCACACTCACTATCCGGGTTTTACGTCTCTGTTTCCTCTCTGGGAGTAGGACGGGGCATGTTGTCACATAAGCCGGCTCTCCACGCTAGTCGGTCTGTAGGATCGACCTCCAGCATAAACCAATCCTTCCTGTCCTGGTAGATCG
>JAAAKL020007561.1:0-16763 GCA_010016065.2 Carybdea cf. marsupialis auct. non (Linnaeus, 1758) | reverse complement strand
ATAGATTGAACACGTTTATAGAAATCCTTTATGAGATATCTGCAAAAAATATAGAGCCGTGGCGCTATTGACCTGAAGAATATTAACAGTTGTTTGAAAATCTGCTAATGACGAGGTTTTGATTATTCCACACGAAGATTTGCCCGTAAATAGCAAGAAATGTCGATGGAGAATAATACTCAGAGTCAACTTATTTTTGCCAAAGTCGCTTTAGTTATAGGTAATGTAGCTCTTTGCATTCAATTCTATGTTTATTATTTTTTAATCCTTTAATTGAGCTTTCAAGCTACTTCAAGATAAAGATTCGGTTTTTAGATTTAGATATAGAAATTATTCTACTGGGTTTCATATCTAGGTGAGAAATATCAGCATAAACAGCATTTGCGCTCTAGCCAGATTCCTAGCAATCTTGGAAGAAACCAGTTTGCGTAACGTTAGGTAATATTCCATTGAAGATTTTTCCCATGACTCTCACTCAAATGTAAATAGCAATTGATAAGAATTCAGGTTTAACTTATTAACACGAATGTTTTTTTATGATTTAAGCCTCCAGCAAGAACCCTTATTGGTTATTAAACATTAACAATACTGCACTGTTATTAGTAAAGCAAGAAATCAATATGAGGCATCATCACACTATTAATCTGAAATGAGGAGGCGGGTTAGCTCAGTCGATAGAAGTCTAGTTTAGCAAGAAGGAGATTGATGGTTCAAGTCAACCCTTTGCTGTCAACCTGAAAACTTCTACTGCGAATCCAGCAGGGAAAATTGGTACCTGGCGTTGTCTACGAAAGGGTAAAGACGGCAAGGAAGGAAATTGGCCTCCTTACCTTACTATGTAGTGGCTCAGGCATGTAATTCTCTAACTCATTACATACCCTACCCTCTCCAACAGAGTGTGGGACTATCTTTAATCTCAAAAACGGCTGTCCTCGATCAATTTTTAGTTTCGAAAAGCCTTCCCCTTTCCTACCTATACTTCCCCATGGACCTTAAAGCTTGACTCATTTGTATCTGAAGGTAATTCCCTTTTACCGTGTAAAAGAGTGATATACAACAGTCATTTTTTACAGTTTTGTTTACTTCATCATGATTACTTATTTTATAGATGTTAGCAATTTCTCCTCCTATTGCTCTTCCTATTATTATAATTATAATTAAATTATAATTATTTATATCATTATCATCATTATTATTGGGTGTATTTTATCAGAATTGTTTTTCAGTCGTTTTTTATATAACATACACATACACTTTTATCCTGGAAGTCCTTTTAAAAATTACAAATACGAATCTCACGCGATTAAAAAACTAAACAAGAAATGAAAAAGGAAGTAGAAGTACAATAAATGTTATAGAAAATATATACATAAAAGCAATAAAAGTGTATTTAAAAGGTCCAAATATTTAAATTGAAACATTGCTTCAGGGCTTCTTTGAATATAAAAAAGTCATTTACCCCCTAACTTCTTAAGGTGGGTTCTTAACTACTCACTGGTAGTAAGTTGTTGATCTGGCAGCCTCGAGTTTAATTTTGTGCATTTTTAATTTTTCCCACTGTTTCGGGTGTTCCTGGTCGTTGTTTTCATCGTATAGTAGTTCTTGAAGTAGCTTGTTGCGTTTTTGTCGTACATGGATTTATGGATAAAGTGTATAATCGTTTCTTTTTATCTCCTTTCTATCTACTATGGTGCACTGACGTCCTATGATGCGTTGAGCACGGTCTTCGAGTGTTAAGATCCTTTTTCTATATATTTAGGTGTTGACCCGTACAACAACAAAGTGCAATGATAAGAATCTATACGATCATTCTAATTCTATACGATCATTCTAATTCTATTTCTAAATCTGATTCTATTTCTAATTCTGATTCTATTTCTAATTCTGATTCTAGTGGAAAGAAGAGAGTTGCGAGTTTGTATACGAAAGCGAAATAGATTGCCAAATATTTCCATTTCTCGAGGATCACAAACTAGTAGAAATTGGAACTACATTCCCTGGAGCCGCATACGTGGAGATGGCTTTAGAAGCAGTCATGTCAGGATCCAAATTGCAGTCCATAGAAATTAAAGATCAATCCTTTGAAAACCTCTTGCAACTACCATCTGATGAGGTACAAGTAATAAGAACTACTGTTAAGCAATTTGAGAATAGAGAAGACCTCGAAGTATCGATAAGCAAGGTAATCGACGGTGGAAAATGCACTTTGGCATCTTCAACGGTACGCTTCCATTTATCTGAACGCAAAGGATTGAAGCTGTCCCAAATTGGTAAGTTTAATGAAGCTTCACTAATGTGTAACAGAAACTGTGAAGAGAATGAAAAAAAAAACCTGTCCAAAAAGAAGCATCTTCCAGTTACGAGATAATCCATAAAGGATATCCATGACTTGGATTGTAATTTTTAACCCAGAGACATATTTCATGTTTATTCAGTTCTATACTATCTATTTCATGATTGCTAGTGTGCCTGCGTTAGTACTTACATATTGAATATAGCACTTATGAGGCTAATAACGAAACAAAAAATAGGTTTCTAGTGGAGGTGAGAATTCGAGTTCGACCTCCAGGCTTGTCGACTTTACTGTTACACTATTTAGTGCAGTGATTAAGACACCGTTTTCGGAGATGGGGATCCTGGGTCTGATTTTTGATCATAACATCATTATCTAATTACCGGAATATTGAGATTAAAGTCTCAAAATAAACTGAATTATATCTGTATTATATCTTATAGCTATATTTCGTCATAAATATTGATAACATAGGCTAAATATAATAAAAAATTAATATTTTTGGTGGCACACTCGATTTCGAGCGTACCCTATTGCCCAGCCAGAGTGAGCAATGTCCTGGAGGGAGAGTGCATTAAGAGGGGTTTTCTCCCGTTGCCTCGCACAACCGGTAGTTTTTATATCGGGCTATTTGAGTCCTATTCCTTAACCACTGGACCACGGCGGCTCTATGATTACGTCATCCGCAGCAAACTGTAGTGAAGGGCATCAAATATGAGATGTAGTGTGCGTTATGAACCTTCAATTGAGATTTAACGAGGATAAAGCAAAAACATGTCCTTACGAGCATGGTTTTGTAAATAATGCGGGTACCTGAGCAATGGTCCCATACTAGAAAGTCAAGAATGACAAGAGAATTGTCAAAAGATTCCACAGAAGCATCTTTAATCCGTTTTTCTTTTATATTTTGGTACCTGCAGGTTGCCTCTATTAGGATTTTTTCATTATATTACAGAAAATCATATACATTGAACAAACGTAGTGCGTGTCATCAGCTTGATGGATACTATGATGCAGATATTGCAGGTCATGTTGATTATCATTAGTCATCTCCAAGTTACATTTTTATTCATAGCGGGGTAGCAGTGAGTTAGGGTAGTAAGAAACAATCTTATGTTTCTTTGTCTACTCCTGAAAAGAGCATGTTTCTCTACGCGATGCAGCGAAGTAAGTGGTATAAATACGGCCTTTACTTAATTCCTAGGATCAAAAAGAGACACAGCCAACTACAATATTAGAGGATGATAGTTCTTCAATTAATATTGAAACAAATCCCTTCTTCTGCCAAACCCCCCAAAATGTCAATATTTCACACCATTTCACCCGAGACATTCAGAAGGGAATTGTCAATGCCGTATTTTACCCTCGTGATAAAAAGATTGCTGATAATTTAATCAAGTCAATATCACGAACGACTCTCGAGAAACTGCAAGTGAAAAGGGACTTTATCAAGAGTCAAGGTCCTGGAAGGAGAATTTATGCATTCCCAGCCAGTGACTGAAATACTTTTGTTTTGCAAACCGGCAGGTCTGGTAACTAAAAGTCTTTCCTCATTGATTAACAGTCTTCATTTGGCTACTGTTTTTAAGCAATCATTCAAGAAAATATGTCTTCTACTGGGTTATGAATGTATTTTGTTTTTCACTACGTACTACATACTCTGCCGAACAGAGTACAAAGGTCACCAGATAGCATAAACTATACCCTTATATTTTTTACACCGTGTTTTAGTCCTCCTGCATTTCTTTGTTTAGTTTGCAGGGAAGAAATGCAAAGCAACACACAGCTTCCCTATGACCTTCGTCACATTCAGCAAACAGCATCACAGCACTTGAGCAAAGATGAGATGCATGCAATCGTTAAAGATGCCGGTGTTGACTGCGGAGAATCTTTTTCTTTGTTGGACGAAGGCTGGAGAGTCGACGGAAAGTTGCTAGTCAAGATTGTATTGCCAAAGATTGTATTTGATGGCCTGCCTTATTTTGTTATCCATCCAGCTATCATCGATGCCACTTTTCAGAGTGTTATTGTGGCTCTTAACAAGCACAGTCTAAATTCAGTTGTTCCTGTTGGGGTTGGAAAGCTTGTAGTTTTTCCTATTGCAAGCAAAACATCAAGCCTATATTGTCTGGTCAAGTATGACATCAACGAGTCAAGAAAGACAAGCATTCAGCTGTTGATTGAGAGTGGAGAAGCTTTGATGCTTATCAAGGATGTGAAGGTACCATAAATTGCTTCCCGTTCTATTGTTTTAGTATGTAATATTCGTAAAGGGCAAATATGCTGATTATGGTTGCTTTTCGGTTAGACTTATCTATCAGCTGAGCAGAGAATACAAACAGGAATGATTTTCACTGTTGCTGAGTTTTAAAACTTCAGAAAGCAATATTGCACAATTCTGTTAAGACTAGCCACATCCTCCAAAAACTAAACTACTTTCAAGGTGTATTGTTCTGGATATTGTTCGGCTATTATTTTCCATTAGATAGATTTAAATTAAAAAATACTATGCTAATCTGATTCTGAACGTAATCGTCTTCATAGATAAAATTTTTATTTCATTAAAAACCTTTTTTACCATCTTTGCATGAAGATATTTTTATAGTTAGAAGTCATCAAATGGACTACTATAATTGCCTTAATTTATGCTCTGGAAATGATTTAGACAAATATTTGCGTACAAGTT
Organism: Carybdea cf. marsupialis auct. non (Linnaeus, 1758); assembly: GCA_010016065.2. Lineage (NCBI taxonomy): Eukaryota > Metazoa > Cnidaria > Cubozoa > Carybdeida > Carybdeidae > Carybdea > Carybdea cf. marsupialis auct. non (Linnaeus, 1758). The sequence continues at coordinate 11,784 of JAAAKL020007561.1, read as the reverse complement.
GAAGTGATAGAATAAAAGCTATGAATGAAGATGTTCTTTACCTACTCAAAAAGGCTTCTTTGTATGCTATATACGGACAATTTTTAAATTAGATTTCATCAATTTCAAGTTTAATTTTGGATATGAAATCAACAGTTCAGTTCCAAACGGATTGGATCAAGAGTCTTCTCATACAATGAAAGAACAAACAACGACTTATGATAATTTCTATCGGTGTTCTTATGAGACAAGTGATGCTGCGAGAAGTCGTACAATATTATGAGGGTGTCGATAAACCGGAAACGTTTACAATATACATCATCTGCTGTTAATAAACGGCATAAATTTAAATGTATGATTATGTTAAAAGAACTCTGTCACAAAGAAAGTTTGCGCAAAGGAAATTGGAAAATGTGAACACATTTTTCGGTTTGTATCAACGTCTCTAATTCAGACTGAGCAATAACTTGTACAAAAAGATTCTGATCTTTGCTCGAAACGAATATTAGAATAGAAACTTTGAATCTACCCTGATTTACATGAAAATCTGGTTCCCACTGCGGCGTAAGGCTTGTCCATGTCCATGTCGTTGTCGATGTCTTGGCTGAGCATCTGTGTTTGGTTGACACATCTCGGAAGAACCACCCATCTATCAGTAATAAAACGGTTTTACGAGCTTTTACATGAGAGAATTGTCATGACATGGCTGTTGTGGACGAACAGAGCCTTGATTCGATTTTTATCAATTCAAAAGCAAAGGACTGTCCTAAGATACAAACTTCTACTGTGATTCAAACGATCCCGTGAGTGTTTCACTATTACGTCTGTTTATGTATTCATTCAAACTATTCCCACACGTGCAACCTTCCAAAAAAGAATGTCGAGAACTAAGGAATACGATAATGCTTGTCTTGCAAGAATGAAAACTTATTCATTCTGCTCGACAAGCCTTACGCTGCAATCTGTCAATTAAACTAGACAAGCCAACCAGTTACCACTCTGTCTTGAAGCAAGACATCGACAACGATATGGAATAGCCTTACGTCGCAGTGGGAACCAGGCTTAGGTTTCGATATTAAAAGGGATCCATGGCACATCTTCTTTTGGGTTTTGCTGATTTAGGTTAACATATGTCTCATACTAATTCATTTAGAGTTTTTCTGATTGGAATCTGACCATAATGTAAGAGTTACCGATGGCAATTAATTAGTATTTTGTTAATGCTAAAATCAATACGTTTAGAGGCCACGTTGAACATATATGCTTCAGTTGATTTGATACAGCTCGGTAACCCGACTTCATTATAGCAGGTATTAAAGAGAAAGGATGATTTGAGTAAAATAACGACACTAATATTTCCAAAGTGCATTTTTCGAGTATATGAAGTAGACGCGAAAAAACGATGAAAAGGGGGTCAAAGGTATTCCTATTTAAAAGGGTAAAGGGTGCCTGACAAGCAAAAGTACGTTACACAGCTTTACAATGATACCATGGTATGAAATCTGATCTGAGTGTTGTTAAGAGTTAACTGATAGGTTGTAAAAATTTTTAACTCCGAACCTATTTTTTTTAAGGTTGTCAACCTAAAAAAGCTACCTCCAAAACTGAGCCTGGAAAATTCTGCTTTCTATCTCACTTACACACCTGGATCCCTTCAAGAAAACCTGCATATTACTGTGCCTGATAATACATGGATTATTGTCGGGCTTCAGGGCGATACTTTGCACCAAAGATTCTACGCACATCTCTGCAGTCAAGGAGTAAAGAGGGAGCAAATTAAACTAATTGAATCAGAGCCAGAAGTTAATAATAAGTCAACAACTAAGCAGCAAAAGGAGATAAGACAAGCTCTTCATGAAGAAAACTATAATATCCTTGTTAATTTTATTCCCGCTGGAATACATTGCCGTTCATTTGATGCAGAATCAATTTCGTCTTTACAAATGGAGCTATTTCATTACTGTTTCGAAAACCTTGGAGAGCTGCTTAAAGAGAGTGGACTAAGACACAAGCTAGTATATGTCACAGCAGAAGCTGTTAAACCACAAATAAGTGGTCATGATAAATACCGCAGATTATCTCCAGACGAAGTTCCAATTTCCTCAACAGTATGGGGCTTTGTAAAATCCATAAGGGCTGAATTTCCGTCGGAGGTCATTTGCTGTGCAGACATCAGTAGAAAGCCTTCAGATGCTGATTTTAGCATGTTGACAATTCACTGTACAAGTGGAGAAGTTGACGCTGTTATCAGAGGGCAGGAATACTATTTACCGAAGCTACTTCCCATTGATACCATACCAAGCAGGGACGGGTTTTATGTACCAGTGACACAGCTCCATGCGTCACCACATTACATGACCTTGAACCATCAAGGGAATTTCAGAATTTTTAAGGACAATTCCCCCAGTGAGATAGGAAAAGATAATGTTGAAATACAAGTGGCATTCGCTTCCTCACTTGCCGGAAAAATAAAACATCTAACTGCCTCAAGTATTAATATCAACGGACATTTAGCTGACACAGTCCTGGCATACACTGGAACAATAATTCAAACTGGAGAAAATTTAAAATGCCCTCCTCTTCTTTCAAATGTGTTGACATTTCAGAGTAAAAAAAGGATCTACAACCACTTAAATGTCGAAATCTCCGAAATTGTTATGCTACCAACCACGATGGCTATGTGGGAAGCAGCAGCAATTGCTGGCCCACTTTCAATTGCTTCAAAATTGATTAAGTACATTGCAAAAGTTAATCCATTGACTCAGTCTTGTTTGGTAGCGACATGGGAGTTTAACCATGAGTTCTCTCGAATTATCATGTTGGCAGCTAAAGCGTTTGGTTTGGACGTTTACACAACCGACATAAATTATAACGAGGAAATGGCATCCCTAGGGTTTGGGTGTATAAACATACAGGACTTATTTGATACATTTGGCTCTACAGAGAAACAGTCCCTAATTTTTGATTGTGTGATCTCAACAATAGATTTAGAGAAAAGCAAAGTAGAAATAATAGCCTCTGCTATTAAACCCGGGGGTTGTCACATTGCCCTTGACATTTGCAACAATAACAATACAGGGAAACCAAGGACGAACGATGCACTTGTAAACGGCAAGAATATAACACGCTCTGTATTCAGTTGCAGCCAAATAACCAAGGAAGAGTTGCTTCAGGAATGGACGTCTGTCAGTCCTTTCCTTGACCAAATAAATTCCATTTGGTCCCACTGTCGCCCAAGAAACGTCATTACATTTGATCCATATCTGCAAGATAACAATATAAATGACAGTAAGGAGGAAAGCTTTAGCGCCATTCAGCTCAATTGCAGCTCTGAACAGACAGTGAAAATGGAGAGAAGTGCTCTGGATAATGTGGGACTTCACAAAGACGCAACATACGTTGTTATAGGTACGTTTAAAACAACATGAACCATGTCGATTGATATGATTTGTAGACGCGACTAAAATTGTAATATAGCTACCTAGCGGCTCTTTAGTTAATGGTCTTGTCGAACAATTTCTTTCTCTTGAATAAATTTAGCTTCCCATTGATATCTCCAAACATCTTGAGCATAGTACCAGTTAATGTCTTATCTGCGGCTGGAGACGATCTCGATTGTCATCTTACCTTCTAACAGGTAGACATATAGTTTTGCCTCTCGTTATACTGTCTTTATGAACTTACATAACTTTTCATAATAAGTCTATATATCTTGTTACCAAAGAACATTAAATCTAAATTATATTAAAAAATATATTATAATATAAATTATAATAATAATTTTAATAAGTAACCTGATTTAGCTGTAATTCAATAAAACATTCACTCATTTTGTTCTTGACTTTAGTTAGCTCAATGTAAGTAAGATATAATCTCCGGTCAGTTATTGAATGTTAGATTTTATTGTAATTTTCATCATATGTATTTTGAGATTGGAAGAACTGGCGGGGTGGCGAAGCTATTTACTAAGCATCTTTGCCGTGCGAAGACTGAACATAATTTTTACTGATCTACAATATGCGTGACGACAAATCAGCTGAATCTCAATTTATTAGTAGAATATTCTTATGCGATACTTCATCGGCATTAACTGTAGCAACAATTATAATTATAATTTATTATGATTATCATAAAGTTTCGATGAAATTAGTAGTACGTCTAAATGTCGAGATTTAACTGTCTATATATCTAGCTACTTTGTCAGCTGGTATTTTTGTGAATATTTTTATCCTTTTGAAAACAGTAGAATTTTCACACGTAAACAAATATATTTTAGCGGCATAAAATGTCCAGAAAAGTAAGTTGAAGTTCCCGGAATAAGGAAAGAAATTTTACAAAAAAAGCTTGCCACGTGCAAGAGCCAGCCTTTTATTGTTACTTTATGTTGATTTTAAATCAATGGGTCAGGAGGTCCATTCCTATTCCTGAAATATTCACGGCGCTGGCGGGGTTTGAAACCAGGACCTCCCCTACCGAAAACGGCTACTTAGCCACTCCATAAAATAATGCAATAGTTCAGTCGACAATCTGGAAAGTCGATTCCGAATTCTCATTACCACCAACAACCTAGTTTGTTCGTTAAAATTGGGTTGCTGGTTGTAGCGAGAATTCGGGATCGACTTGCCGTCTTATCAAATTAACTACTACATTATATGATGTAGAGGGTTAAATCGCCGCTTTCGGTGTAGGAGATCCTGGGTTCGATACCCAACAGCCCTGCATTCATTTCATGTTTATTGAGTTCCCTATATAACTCTTTTCTCTATTATATATAAATATGTATATATATAGTACATATATGTAGTGTATGTAGGAGTATTTCGCTCCCTAGCCTATGTTAGGTTGAGCACTCTCTGCTTGAGACGGTACCATTGTTGTTGCTTTATGCATTGCTCACTGTGCTTGCGCAGTTTAAGCACTCTGGCATGGTACCATATGAATTCTTTAAATAGCTTTGTAGCAGCTTTGCTAGTTACATAGCTAGGATTCAGTCTCAACGCTCTGTTCTGCACTGATGAGCCAACAAAGGGCGAAACAGTTCTGTCTGCAGATTAGGTATATATATATAAACATATATAGAACTCATTAAACCCAGGATCTCCGACACCAAAAACGAAAACTTTACCATTGCACTAACTAGTGCAAAAGTAAAGTCGACAATCCGGGTAGTCGAGCCCGAATTCTCAACACCAGCAGCGCCCTTATTTTCTGTTTCGCTGTTAGCTTTATCGGTGCCATTTTATTTATATAAGTACTCAGGTAGACACACAAGCAGTCATGAACCGCATAGTATAGAACTCACTAAACATAAAGTGCTCTCTACACTCTCCTCTGTAAAAGTAGATAGATTGAAATGCTCATATTTTGAAAAGCTTTAACATCCCTTTCAATCTCATATTTATGAGTAAATATAGGGGTCTGTAAGCACAATGAAAAACGTGTTTGTATCATGACATTGCAAAGTAACCTTCGTAGGGAGTGATAAAGATAATCTTGTTGTCGATAGAGAAATCTAAGAATTACTCTTTCCAATAACGTTTCTAGCCATTGGATTTAATAGAAATGTTGTCATCAAAGGTGCAACACATTTGTGAGACACGGGGCTGTTTTACTTCGATATCCCCTTCTTATAACCAGTAGTTGGTTAATATTACCCCTCATATATTTTGTGAACGATTGATTTCGTTTTGTTCTCTTCAAAGTAGATGCTTATCTTATAAACCAGTAACGTGGGGAGTTTCTGTTAAGACATCTCTCTCTTTTTCGGGTCCTTGGAAGACAGAAGTCATCAGCATATACGCGTAGGTTACAACTAACTGTTTATGGCATGTCATTAACGTACAATTACATGACATAAAATAGACCCCTAGGGAACACCACAGGAATGTTCACTACAAGAGAGAGTTCGTTTAGCACATTAACGACATGCGGCCTTTAATTTAGGTAGGATCTAAACCAAAGTATGGTAGATCTGCCAGAGCCAAAGCAATTGATTTTTCAAGAAAGACATTTGTGATTAATACTATCACATACCTGTTGTAAGTCAATAAGTACTATTATGATCGTCATGCCATTTCAAAACATCGGAGTATGTTGTCCTTATGATATGAGAAATTAGCATCAGTTAAATGATAGAGGCGGAATCCTGAATTGTAATGATAGAAAATCTTGCCTTCTTCTTGATGCTACTTCAGTTGTTTGTAACTAATTTTTACAAAGATTTTGGGAATCTATGGTAGTACTAAGATTGTCTTGTCTAGTCTTCCAAAAAGCTTCACTTCAGTGCAGGGCGGTAGATTGACCTTCATTACCTTAAGAAAAAAATTCCTTTTCCTCTATTACTTCCAAAGCAGTGCCTTTTGCAATAACACTCAAGATTCTTTAAAAATACAAACTGTCAACCAGAACCATAATTAATATCATTGTAGCCTTACTTCCAGGCTGAAAGATAGTGCAAAGTTTGGCATAATCTCAACATACTAGCAAGGACCTAACCTTGGGGTTCAAGATCACATGAGAAATTCATTTTGCACGATCCACACTTTCTCAGGGTCGTCGATCTCAGCTCGTAAATGCTCATTTCGAAAAACTGAAACCTATGGGATGTAAAGCAATCAATAGGAACCAGAAAAATAAAATAAATACTAGAAAGAAGAGCAAGAGAAACACGCAATTTGTTATCTTATTGTTCTTAAGGTGGTTGTTACCGTCATATTGCAAGATCGGCCTTCAAGCTCCTCCTCCTTCTCCATGTGTATCTATAAATGGTACTTTCAAATTAAGGGGTTCAAACCCTCTTTTACGTTGTCTCTTCATATTTTTTTTTATCTTCCTCTAGTGCTTTTTATATGATTGCTGTAGCAGCCTCTCTCGCAGAGTTCATTTTACTGATCCTATTGACAGGCCCATGCTATTTCCTTGTTATCTTTCTTAGTCATCTGTTGTCACTCCTAGGTATTTGAACTTTTAGAACTTAGTGAGCATTTCTTTTCCTTATGTTGATCTAAACTTTACGCCGGCTGCTTGCCATGGCTTTTGTCTGTTGGCGTTCCAAGACTTTCTCCTGCAGACCTAGCTGCCACCCCAGCCATCTTCTCTTCAGTTCTTCTCCACTGTTTTCAGTCACAGACAGGTTATCAGCAAAGAGCAGCTACCATGGCAATTCGGTTCTAAATTTCCTAAAGATGACATAACAATCAAAAGAAATGAGCTTAAGCTGACCCTTGATGAAGTCCAACTCTGATTGTAAGCACGTCAGTTCTCTCAAACCTTGCCCTGACGACAGTTCTTGCACTACAACATGTTGTCACAACCATCCTTGCCTGCTGACCTCACTTTGAAACGGAAGATACTCTATCCAGAGATCAGTGGAGTCAGAGCTCTAATTATCGCCCAGGTTCCAGTACATAGGGGGAGTGAGTAACAACGTAGTCTATTGTACGCACCAAAAATCAGTGAGCATTTTATAATGAATCGTATGCATAACGTTTCAAAATACCACAGCCCAAATTATCCTTGCTTATGCCTACACACCTACTACATAGCTCAAACCATTTAAGCCTTAGTTTCTAAAAATGGATATTACATCACTCGAGATCTGAAACTGGCATTAATTGACTTGCACAGCGTCAATCGTAATATCTACTTGTGTGTTGAATATTCTTTAAGATTCAAAGTTTCATAGTCATGGTCCACAAACACTGCTGCTACGGTAAGTGTATCAGTGACTCAAGACAACTTGATGGGGATGAAATGAAAGAAGGGGTTTTTTTTCATCGCTTTTTCCAATGCAGGCAGAAATCGACAGAATTGTCAGCGCTGGGTTAGAGCTTATTCTCGTGAGGGATGTATGTAGCTGAATGTCAACCAACACACCAATATTTGCAATCTGCATTTCGCCGGAGCAAAAGAACCGACTCAGAAATATCCTAATCCTACCCAGAACATTTTGTGGTTGCTCAGATATGTCTGTTAGCAGTCACTTTATATTTGTTACAGAGCTTTCTTCAGCAGTGAAATCTTATTGAAACTCGCCACAGTAGACCTGCTGATGTGTGTGTTTGTGTGATTTCCTGCCAAGATAGTCACGAGTATCTGTGTACATTACATATACTACGCAGAGAATACTTGTCTCTGTTATTTGTTCATCAATACACTACTTGTTTCACTCTTGCCCCTTACTGATCTGGTAATGTGTATCAATGGAGGATTTGCTCTGCTTCTGAATGCCATAGATGTACATTTAACTCAGCAAACAAGAAATACTTAACATTGTAGGGCTGAAACGCTCACCACAGCCTTAACTTTCTCCTATCTTTTCAATTTCGACTGAAAAATTAACCAAAAGGAGACTATCGCCTGCAAAGCAATCTCAACCTCCAACCAAGAGTAAGAAGCTGAAGATAGCTACTAGCTCGCCGATATGAGTTTCTGTGAGTGTGGATACTCCTTCTGTCAGTTCGACAGCAGAAGGCAACGCAGGTATCATACACGAGGAGGTGAAACATTTAAAAGGTACACAAACTGCATCTACCGACAAACGACAGAGTTAGCACAACAACTTCAACTTTGCCCGGTCAAATAGCCATCGGAGTGGTGTCATAGCTCACTGTGACGTCACACCACAATAAATGGGTTTTCGCTATTGAGTGACAAAGGCGTAAAAGATGAATTTTATGGCAACCTGGAAGAAATTTTATGCAAGTTCCTTGCTGATGGCCTTTAATTGTTGTTAGGGGACTTAAATGCACTTGTTGATGACGACCACTCATCATGGCCTGATATAGTTGGGTGTTTAGATGTGGTCAACGAGAATGACCAGCGTCTACTTGAAAATGAGTGGCTTGGAGGCATCCTCACTCGAATTGATTGCATCGGCTAGACTTGACTCTCATCAAGAGGGGCGACATTGACCAAACAAAATTCTCTTGTACATACCACTTAGCCGATGGTGTCACGGACCACTCTTGTGTCTTCACGCGGCTTCAATTTTTAAGTACAAGACTGCGCCTGAGTTAAATCAGAAACCTCACCTTAATGTTGCCAAAATTAAAAATATCGAAATTTTTAAAGCAAATTTAGTCCCCTGAAGCAAACTCTTCGAAGAAATGCTCTCTGACAGCATAATGTAGAAGATTGATGGTAGATATTAGACTACGACTCAAGACGTGACAAATATCTACCATCAATGGCAACAACTGAGTCGACAAGCGTCATAATATTTAGCAATATTGTAGAGCGTCCAGAAATCCTTGCATGTTGCTGCCGTTGAGGCATCAAACGCCCACCTAGGGCAGTTTATATGGCTGCTCCAGCTAATATCTTAGACCCAACTGGTCGCTTTTAAACGAAAGGGACACAAAGTGTTAAAGGCCAAAGCAATATGAAGAAGTCTAGCCGTTGGAACAACGCATTGCATTCTACAGAAAGTTACTAGGTGCTGTACAAGTAGATACTTGAACACGCTTCGCGCTTGATATAGCATACTATGGAGAGAGAGAGAGCCTCTAATGGAATCCTGATCGTCGATACTGGACAGCAGGAGTAGTGACGTATAGAGCACTATGCTGAACCTTATGATCAAGAAAGAAGGATCATCGAGGCTTTTGCGTCCATACCAAGGACCTATATCAAACACGAGCTTGACCAAATAACGTCAATGTCTGAACTGCAGGAAGCACCGACGCATTAATTGGCAAGGTCTCTGTCACAAACGACAACACACAAAAATGTGACACAGTTTGTTGCCTCACCTGTCAGACTGTTTGCTGCTGTAAAGGAACGTTGACATGAAAAAGGTAAAATAATCACAGTATTCAAGCAGAAATGAGACAAAGAAGATTTCAACAACTATCATGGCATCTCACTGATAATTGTTCGTGGAAAGTGTACTTAAGAGTGCTGCTACCTCATTTTGTTATTTTAGGCTTATAATAATATTGTAGGTTATATCTCTTTTCATGGGCCCAACAGGAGTCAAGCACCGTCACCAACCCCTTTCCCAGAACTTTAAACATTCACAGAAAGACACATCATACACTATTCTCACTATGTGGAGTAACAGGAATTGAGGAAATGTATATATCCAATGATTAAAACACAATAGGAAGCAAAGGTTATAACAAAATCATGATGTTCTTAAAGGCTTGAAGGTACGTTTGAAGGGATTCTCTTAGTACAATTCAAACACTTTGAGATGGCAATGGCGTTACGTAACCCCGCTGATTCCTTCTATATTTGCTGTAAAAAGGGCTTTCACGATAACTATAGAACCTTGAGAAAAATACCGTCTGGAGCTAATAAAAAGATTATCAGGCTTTGCAGACCATCGCACTTGCTCCAGCTAACAGGAGGGCAGGGTTGCTTTATGTACATGCTCAGTTCAAATAAAAAATGCCAGTCAGCCTTTGTTTCTGCATTTTCATTTTTGAAGCAATAAACTGACATACGTGGATCTTTGCTATTAACATTAAATTAAAATGACGGACAGTGGCACGCGCTTGACACTTGAATCAATAATCACAAGCGATATAATGTATATTTATCCTAGGATGATCCTAGGATGACCAGGAAATGGTCGTAGAATGATCGTGAAATGATCCTCAGATGATCATGGGATGATCGCAAGATGATCGCGGATGATCGTGGGATGATCATAGGCTGATCGTGGGCTGATTGTGGGATGGTCGTTGGATGATCACGTGGTAATCGTAGGGTGATCTTAGGATGCTCGATGGATTATCCTGGGATGATCGAGGAATGATCTTAGGATGATCGCGGATGATCGTGGGATGATCATAGGCTGATCGTGGGCTGATTGTAGGATGGTCGTTGGATGATCACGTGGTAATTGTAGGGTGATCCTGGGATGATCGAGGAATGATCTTAGGCTGATCGTGGGATGATTGTGGGATGGTCGCAGGATGATCACGTGATTATCGTAGGGTGATCCTAGGATGATCGTGAGATTATCCTGGGATTATGAAGGAATGATCTTAGGATGATCGTGGGATGATCTTAGGATGATGATGATGATGATTATGCTGCTGCTGCTGCTGATGATGATGATGGCAATGATAAAGAAGAAGAAGAAGAAGAGGAAGGAGGAGGAGATGCTCTTATAAAAGTTATGCTAGTCTATATGTGTAAAAGTTTAGCTACTGTATGTTTGTAACAGGCTTTTGTTGTAGGAAGATATTTGAAGGGAAAAGAAAATCTAAAATTTATGACTGTGGATGGGAACTTAGTAACATTTTTTCAGAAACGATAGCAGACGATACTTTGCACGACAACGCGAGGACTAGTGAATATCCTAAATCACAACCACGCAGAGACAGAAATAGGTTGTATATTCTATAAATATAATTGCTACAGCTCCAATGATGAACGATTGGTGCGATGAGAAACCCTCTAGTTAAACTGCAATTTACATTCTGCTTACGATCGATTTCCTCTATTTCAAATCTAATTTAGCCTTATTAACACATATTTAACAACAGAAATTCTTCAACGTGCTCACTTAAAACTTTAGTCTTTTAAGAGACTTTGTGTGGTGACTGCAGTATTTTTCACCGATGTCAGGAAAAGTACAAGATACTGACTCACTATTGATGAGATCATGTATAAATTTTTGAAAGGGTCACTTCACTGAAACTAGCGTTCTCCTTATATACACTCACACTCACTAATCCTCGAGTACCGTGCGGTGCGTAGAGCCAACTTGCAACAAAAGTGTTCGCCAGTGCTGACGATCGGCAGCGAGCTGCTCCGCTTGAGATAGAGGCACTCCACAGGATCGCAGATCTT
>JAAAKL020007560.1:1293-16764 GCA_010016065.2 Carybdea cf. marsupialis auct. non (Linnaeus, 1758) | reverse complement strand
TTCTTAGGTATAGCCGGCACAGTACTTTACATACATAATCAATACATCAATTGATAGGTCTTGATATGTATATTAAGAATAAGAAATAATATTTGAAATATATGCATTTTTCGGGTAGTAAATAGGGGCACTAACCACCACAGGTAATCATCAACTGCAGAAATTTGATGAGTTACTCATTTACGAAAACATTTACTCGCCACTGGTGAAGATCCCAATATCCAGTTACAGAATCCCTTTACAACTAAACTCATATATAAGAAGGCTCTGAAATCGTGAAAGATGGGTCGCCAAGAAACACAAGTTTTAACCACCATTGTCCAATTCAAGGACACTTCCCAAAATTGCAACGGAAAGATCAGAACGGCAGAAACGGCTTCCATACTTGACAAGACCCCCGTCCAAAATAGAAGAATTATTTGAAACATGAATACAATGTTTGTTTATTTCTTGGTAATTTATCTGTATATAATTAATATTATATCGTAGCTGTAACAATACTTTATAATGTGGAGCTTACCTGTCTAAAAAAGTCATCTAAAAATGCATTTTTGGCTGAGTTGTCACCAAACTGTGTTTCTGTCTCCTCATATTCTGGAGCAAAGTCCCTGTTTCGCTGAATCTGTTGAATAAAGAATATCTGCATGAATATAACAAGCAAACTAAGAGCTCTTGAAATACCGGTATGGCAGATCAAAAAGTGCTGCATGTAGATGACATCATCAATTTTGATTACCCTCGCATTCATTCAAAATAAATAGCCAGTTGGGTCAAGGCTATCAATAGCCTAGTAGAAGTTATATACAAATGTCAAATGGTGGCAAGCAATCAATTTTCTCCTGCTCCTTAATTTGCAACTTATCATATTTTATGTCCCAAATGCAACTGCTGATAAGAGTGATTCTTAGAAATTTTCATCAACACTATGGGCTATGAGTAAGAGCTGTTTGATGCCACAAAGTGAATGCTGGTTTGTATTCAGTAAGTGTAAGTGGATGGTTGCTATGATGCCAAATTTTGGATTTGGAATTACTTTTTTTAACTGACAAAATATTGACATAGTAGTAACATTTATGCATGCAACATTTTACTAACCAAACAAAAAGATAGGTCGTATTTGCCCAAAATACATGTTTTATATGTTAAGTTGCTAACAACTATCTCAGGCCACTTTTATTACCTATCAAAGCAAATCATTGGTAAGATTAGCAATGAATTAAACAAATAAGAACTATTTCATTCTAAACTTTCACTGAGCACTCATCAACTGATACAAAAAACCCATTGGTTTATCAAAATTGTGAGGCTAGTATAAACTACCTACAGTGTATACTGGGTCTACCTAATTACCTTGTCTTCACTGTTTCTAAAAGATTTGGATTAATGTATAGATATATACAGCCCTTGTAATTTAGGGCAGCATTCAGAACTGCTGGCCTAAAAGCCAAACTGGTGCATCACAAAGATGGCAATTTCATGCTGACCTCAGACTGGCCCCAAATTGGCTCTCAGTATTGCCAACCTTCAAGGATGACAGCTTGAAATTGACAATCACTTAATCTTTCTGCACAAACTGTGGTTGTCTGGTCTGCCCTGCTTTGTTTTGTGGTGTTGAACACCCATGGTATTAGCAGCACATAACTTTGAGATGGAATAAACGAATGCACAGAAAGCAAGAGAGAGAGAGACAGAGAGACAGAGAAAGAGCAGCTTTAAGGACCTAAATCAACCTCTAGGTTGGCACAACTAAAACCCTTTGTAACAGAAATAGTAAATAGGTTTGAATTTGTATGCCTTTTAGGTAATACCACAATTCTATTTTAATCAGGTGATAGAAATTTTATTTTACACTATTTATACCCATGAAAAGCTGATAACTATGCCAAAGGAAGGAACTTAAGTACCAAAAGCTCGTCGAGAGCAAAAGTCAATTGTTAATGTGAAAATACATCAATATACATACATATATGTATATATAGAGAGTGAGATAGAGTTAAATAGGTATAAATATATACACATAAATTGGTTTGGAGTAAAGCATTTACATTGAACCTGGAGCAAAGCATCTACAATTGTGTACTAATGCCATCATACACAAGTCAACTGCACCAGTACCACTGGCTTGGTCTGGTAGTTACTTTATCAACCTCTGTAAAGGCAAGGGCTTTGCCTAAGAATGAGGCAATCATGGTGGTCTCAAGCTTACTGACCATACAATGAAAGTACCTGAGTGCATAATGTAGATACTGACCAGGGACTTTGTTGATCTAGATCCAATGCAGTTAGGCTTCTACCCAGTCGAGGAAAAACTAACCTCACTACATAACATTCAGAAAATATCTTGCCAAGAACAGAACATTGTGCTGTGCTTTCCTCAAGCTTGAAAAGACATTTGGTAGGGCGCCTAGAGAGGTTCTTTGGTGGGCTCTGAGGAAAGCTGGAAGAGAGGAATGGTAGTGAAGATTGTGGCCAGCATGTACAACAATGCTTACAGTCAAATAAGAGTAAATGACTCATACAGGAAATACGTAAGAATCAATGTTGCCATTTATCAAGACTCAGTAGTAAGCCTAATACTATCCATAACGTTACTGGATGTTCTCTTCACAGAGTTCCAGTTCCTCTTATAAGCAGATGACCAGGTAATGACAGCTGAGAAAACTGAAGTGCTTGTGTCAACGGTGAAAAAATGAAGATGAATCTCAAGAAGAAAGGTCTTTGTGTGCCAAGACCAAAGTAATGATCAGGTCAGGTAACAGTAGAAAGGTAGTGGTCAGTTTAAGTGTGGGGTATACAAACAAGGCATAGTATCTGCTCTGGTATCCCACTGTCAGTAATTCTCTTGACTATTGACAGCTATTTTGCAGCTATTTTACGTTATATCCACGAGATAACCACCATCGAAGCTGAAGATGTTGTGTATGTACAGGTTAAGTGCTGGTGATCAATGAGGAAGCGTGAGAGGCTGCAGGATCTTGGTTTTCGTGTGTCTCAGTCATCACAAAATCTCTGGGGTTTCCTGTTCCTGCAAAGCCAGGTCATTTCTATTTCTATTTGAAATCGTATTTAGGATAAACATGTATGCATGTCTACTTCTGATCTTTTACTGTATTCATAAATGAGTAGTCGATACTCAAGGAATATCGATAGCAATCTTGTCATAATTTAACAATATATCATCCTTTGCTCTTTTAAGCACATCCAGATACACCAAGATATCAGTTAAGTTCAACAGTAAACTTGCTGTACCTAAATGATAAAAGTACCAATTACAGGCTTGGCTGATTCTTAATGAGTAATTGTGCACGCTTATGACTCTGAAATATAAATACTAGTGCTACTTCAAGGCAATGTTTATGTACTGTGTGTTTAAAAGATATAGAGCACACTACAGAAAAACCACCACAAACAGTAAGATTTATTTCATAATGAAATAAGGGACAACTTTAGCTTTAAATTGACCATTACGCAGTCTGTTCTAAGCAGAGATGCAATGCAACGGCCAACATACACACACATAGTAACCGTAAGATGCCCCTGCCCACTTTCTGTACATAGTAGTTCAACTCATAGTAATAGAGAGGTCCAGCCCCTCTGTTTATCTTCCAAGAGTTGTTACGGCTTTATTTCTGTCATGATACATAAATCCAGTTTTTCTCTGTTCTCCCTTTCTCATACAGCAATGAACTTAATGATAAATCAGGAATCAGGGTACAGTCACTGTGATAACTGAACCTTGATGCAATATATTTGAAAATGCTTTGAGAGTCGAACATGTCAGCAGCTTTATAATCAGAAACATTCCAAATTGCATCCATACTTTGTATGAAAACATTAAAAGTGGAGTAATTGATAGCCACTATGGTGTCTATCGTGCTTTTAAGATACTTGAACATACAGATGCTCACTCTCTGCAAATATGATGACTCTATGATATTGGTATTCGGGTGTTGCTTTCAGTTTACTCTCATCAGCAGGATATTTTGGTAAAACTGCAGGTTATTATAATAATAATAATAATAATAACTTCTGTTGCCCACTGCCATCAATAAAATTCTGCATGTAAAAAATGAAGTAGCAGTATAAATACGATGGCTCACTGGAGATGGTAAAAGCTGTATGTAAACAGGTACAAAATGGGTACAAATAAGACAACGAGATTGCACTAAGTGTGTAGTTTCTTCCTCTTTTGATAAATAGTTGTTATCTCATAACATAATAAGTGCACTGTAAGCAAATGCGAGATCTCAGGAAGGAACAACAGTCAATGGGATAGAAAGTATTCCTACCTTGGAGCACACAAATTTGTTCTTGTCTATCTTGTCAATGTTGAGTAGAGAATGTAGTTCCCCACATGCCTTGATCCAACATAAACATTTTGACAGATTTTCCCTTGGCTTACGAAAAGGAATAAAGAAGGCACCTCTAAGTTTCTTCTGGTACAATTTGTCTGACTTACAAGTCTCCCGAAAGCAACATTTAACCAATTTTTAGGGGTAAGCCAAACCACACCACAGTCAAATCCTTCTTCTCCCCCAGTGAAATACCAATTGTTAGCCAGGTCTTGATTTCTGACCTCTCTGCACGTGTGGTTGTTGACAAAATACTACAATCTGATCGGTTCGTTTCCTCTTCTTCATTTGCATAATGGAAGGGATAATTGAATTGGAGGCTTCTTCAAGAGAGTTTTGATATTGAGGTGTTTTACTCTTTCAAGGACGTCAGTGTCAGGAATTTTTCTTAAATCTGATTTGTTGAATAATCCACAGGCATGTCATATCAAAATGGCTGAGCTGTCTTATTTGTTTACTGTAGACAGTTAATGTATCACTAGCATAAAGCACAGTTGGGGGAACAAGGGCTATACACACCTAAATTTATGTTTCCAAGCTGATGCCTTTTTAACTCTGCTGTTAACTTATTCATTAATGTTGGGTGTTGACAACACTGTGCAACATAGGTTGTGAACTTTTCAACCACAGATCTGATGATTCACCATGATGTTTTACTCTAAATAAAGACTATTGGTAAAGGAGACTGCATAAATGTTTTCTTGTTGGTTATGATTAGACTGAAATCATCACTGACACTGAAGCATCAGTTCATGCTGTGTTGCATGTTATCTTAAAACACGAAGTCCACGAGATGGATTATGGACACTTTGGCTTTAGCCAACAGCCTTCTTGGATTGAAAACTTCCCATCCATACTGTAATGTAGACATATGCTTTCTTAAGTGTCATTTTAGTATAATTCTGATAGTATTGTAGGAAATATTATCATGAAGACAGTGGCAGCAAAAACACATGCTTGATTTACTTCATTGGAAAGCATGTAGTGAAGAAAATGCTGTGCAATCCTTACAAACTTTTCAGCACAGAAAAATTTTGACAGCAGCAAATATCAGTTTGATCATTCCTCTCCCTTGATGAAAACCACACTGACTTTCAGGTAGTCCTAGGTGGTTGGGTAGCTGATTCAGAACGGTACATGCTAGGGTAATTCCAGCTACAAGGCAGGGATGCCCCAGTGATTGCCATAAACCAGGAAGTCACATTTGCTCATGTGCAGATGCCTTCAGTTGTAGACACCCTTAAGCTTTAGCAGTATCCTGTCTGTGTTACTGATGGAATCTATTGGCTCAGTAAATTCTTCTTCTAGTGGACAGTCTCCATGTTTATAGACTTCAGCTGATAGTGGCTAAACCTGGAGATTTACCATGAGAAACTTGTGTGATGGGCGTTACGGCTTTCTCTTCTGAAGATTTGTAGCTGGATAAGTGGTTTCTAGGCATCTGAGACTGTCTGTAAACAGCATTTTAACTGATAAGACTGTTTGTTGACAACAGAGTTAAAGTAATCTGCCCACCTCTGATTTTCGTCTGCTTTCAGCATTGAATAACTTGGTCACTACTGATAACTGTGAACCATACAACCTCTTGGAGCCTCTAATGTCTGCACAGGTCTCAATCTCCTCTGCTTTGTTACTTAGTCAGTCAATTTCCATCTTCTGAACAAAGTTCCAAGCTTTTGATTTAGCTCTACCAAATGCTGACTTTTTAACAATTAATTAGAAGTCATTTTGGTTTGGTCTGTGGTCTTTGTGCTTCTCTGCTAACAGGGCTTTAATAATTTCATCATCCTTACCAAAACAGTCTTGCTGCTATCTTGTTCTTGTAGCAATTATATTTAGGGATGCAGAGTACAATGGTTCCTTGGAGGCTGCAGAGTTGTTGTTCACATTATCTGAGGTGAAACTGACCTTGGACAATTGTTGTTCCAACTCTTCAACCAGGGCTGACTTTGTTTTGTCATTCTTTAGCTTACTAGTGTTTAGCTTCTTTAGGATCTCACTAGCCTTGGGTCAACCACATATAGCCTGAGCCAATCCCAATCTTGCTGATTACATAGTTGAAGAGATGCCAGTGTTTGGAGAGGGATACATTCAGATGTTTTGTGTTGTATGGCCAACCAGAATAAATGATAAGGAGGTCGTGCATACTGCATGTTCTGAGCAGGAACTGGCCAAATACCATTGCATTTTCCCACTCTGTGTCTGTCAATGGCTATTCAATGTACAATGGCCATTCCTAACTCTTGCATTGAAGCCACCCAGTACAATAAGCTTATCACACTGATGGGCATTACTGATGAAAGCACCTACACCCTCATAAAACTTTTCCTTTGCTCCTTTCTCATTGGTAATTCTATGTGCACAAGGCTATAGCCATTCGTTCTTTTGGTATCTAGAGACAGCTTAAGTGTCCCGAGCCTGCAATCGATATCCTGTGATCGGATTGTGAGACTACAAACCAGACTGACTCTTACTGCAAATCCAACTCCTGCTTCCCTACACTCATTTGCTCTTCTGACACTATGCATATCTATGCTGTGTCTTGCTGGCTCTCTCCTAATCAGAGCCAATTGTCTTCCAGGTCCAATTTCTATAGAACTAACTATTAGAATTCCAGGTGAATGACCTACAAAGCAAATTGGATTTACAACTATTCCCTACGACACTGTCTAGCAAGTTACTCTGCATCATGACACATTTATGATATACACTACTATGGCTTATTAACAATATCACAAAATAATATGATAAGTTAGACACACTGCTAATGTTATGGCTACCCACTCTATTTTATGTGCATTTCACTAGTCTGAAGCTTTGTAAGAAACAAACACACACGCACGTCTGTTCCCCGCTTGGATTTGTTTCTCTACTGCATAAACAACAGCATCCAAAGACCACTGTTTGAACAGAAAAATTGCATTTACACGATCACTATGATGGCTAGAATATAATATATTTTAGAACCCCTTATTAAAAGCATATCCATATAAGTTCATCTAAATATTGCTCTGGCCGAACAAGCTATTGTTGGGAAACTTGTATCTACCTGTACCTGGGGCCTACAAATAGCAGCTCCAAGCTCTCTCACTTACTTGGATAAAGTCTGGTATGCACTTGAGTCAGCTACGCTGCTTGACCCATATCCAGTGCAATGTTCTATGCTGTATCACGTTCCTGCACCGGATGTCTCAACTTGTTCAAAGAAAATTTTTAAACAAACAACAGAGTCTCTACGAGTACATATCAAAATAATCTGTATTTCCCTACTTCGGGCGCACTATTTCGTAAAAGTAAACTGAGTCCTGTCATGCACTGGCTTATCAATAAAGTAAAATTCTTTGTATAGGCTATCTCATTGAATGTAAACATGAACTGCAGCATGCCGATTTACCTTACAACTCTTTTGAATTTGGAATGTTTAGGAAACATAAAAATAATGATAGTTATAATACCTTGGCAAAGTTGTAATTGAAAAACTGCACTATTACGGTGCGTCTTCGACTTACACCATCAAGACATTGCATGATCTGACAAAGCAGTTATCTACTTCCATTCTTGGTATACAAATCGAAAGCATCAACTACTAACCTCAGCTAGCTCTTGCAAACGGTCCTTCATCACGGCGGTACCTCTTGTTCTCAGGGTCGATTAAAATAATATTGTGAATTCCAAATAGCAGAAATTGACTCCTTCTAGTAACGTATGCAACAGTTCAATCCAATCTTGTCAACATTTCCCTCTATATATCGTCAAACAGAAAATACAAGAAACAACGTTATCCATCAAACTGCATGCATAAACTTCTGGGATAGGACTACTTCGTTCTCCTGATGAAACTGGTTTCCAAAAATGAACAAATCGTGTGTTGACAACAACAAACCACTCCTACTAACAGTGTGGATGGCAGTCAAAGACGCAAGTAAGTTAAAAAAGAAGCTGACATTTACATTGTTATGTATCACTCAACGTTTATCAAGTATTATTGATAGCCTGAAACATAGTCTACAATTTACTTTCTACCAATAAGTTGATATTTTGATTTCCAATACAAAGGAGGAAACCGCCTAGCCGCCGCCATTTTGTTCCGTACCGAAAGTAGAACCCATGCGTCATGCATGGATGACTCTGTGTCATTCCTCATGTAAGCAACTTGAATGCTCTTTTTCTTTTACTCCCCACTTTGAAGAGACCCATTTTAATTTTTCGTTCAGTTTGAAGAGACGTGTTATTAACTTTCATCAAATAGAGCGATAGTGATTCATACAAAGGGAAAGCTGCAACATCAGATTATGTTGCTGAGAGAACACTAGAAGTGAGTCAGCAAAGCACGGAAACTCACAGTTGGGCAACAATATACTCGGCAATATACTTTCGGAACACCCTACGAGACAGCGGTTTCTCACGTTGGTGATAAACTGTCCTATTTCTTGAGCATCTATTCAAACTTAGGGTTCTCAATGTAACCGAAATACGTTGTACCAAGGATGGGTATGTATGACCAGTTAAAGTTAAAATGGCACCCAAATTATCTCGTTATCTCATATCGTTTGCAAATTAATAACTTACAGATACTTTGATACTTTGAATACTTTGATGTGGATTCAGGGGCGGGGGAAGGTAAAGCAGATCGGGGGCAACTAGGCTGGGTTCAAATTTACCTTTGATCATTGTGTGGAAAGAGGTGTTTCGTGAGTTGTAACAATTGAACAATTTTAGCAGATAAAGCAATTTCATGATGACATTATCCATTGATCTAACGAAGTAAAAAACCCATTTTGAGTTAAAATACACGAGCAAAGAAAATAAGAAAAAGAGTGCGAGTCTTCATTGTTCTTTTGTTAAACTTGATTTTAAATGATAGTGGTGTAAAGACATTAATGAAAAATGGATGCTAATTCATGTACTTGCTCTTCAGATTCAGAAAAGAACGAGAAAAAACGAACACGAGAAATGCATCTGGGCAACAAAATATGGTGTTAAAGACAAAACTTTTCATTGCATATCAAACTGTTGTGGCTTTGGAGGATGTGCTTTTAGAAACTTGGAAAAAGTCTCTTGCCAAATAATGCCTTTCTTGTTTTATTTCCTTGACAAAATTCATTAGCAGCATCTACCAAGTTTATATTGTCTGCCTCAAACTTCTGAACAGCCAGTAGCATGCAATGATTGAGGCGATCTTGTTTTAAGGTAGTGCGCAAGTATGTACAGATTCGTGTCACTGCTGAAGCCGTTCTTTCACTTGCAAAACTTTTTGGCTGGTGCCAAGAGCCATAACCTAATCACAGTTTTCACTTCACTCATGAGCACTCGATGAGGTTTCGATAGGCTGTGAAAAGTGTCAACAACTTGTTTCACGGACAAAAGGTCTTTTTCATTGAAAAACATGCCCCCCTGCCCCTGTTCCCCCGTCCCTGCACATCCCACTTGACTTCAACTTAATGCTGTTGGTAGTGATTTTTGTCATGTGACTTAGGTCCTTACATGAATTTAATTTACATTGCTGCCGCGAAGTCATGATTATAGGAGACCTGAACACTTTCCTATGCCCCTTCTTCCTTTACACCATCTTTGTTGGTTAATCAAGGCACTAAATAAATTCACCCTCCTCTCTTCCCCCATACTACTCTTGGGGTGCCTTTTTACTCTTTTCAGACATGACAATGGTATCTCTAAATATGCACTTCAAACTGAAATCATGCACTAAGGCTTCCGCAACTTCATAGCGTCCATCTAACTAGGACCCACTTTGTTTTCCCACTTGCCATAAATCCTCCAACAGGTATCCTTGTGAAGTCCTGGGAAAACGTGTTATTAAGTGGCCAAGCTACTGATATTCTAGAGCTGTTGTATTAATTAAGGAGCCATAACTTCCAAAAAGGTTCATCAACGTGGCCTTTCTACTAAAGAATGAAGACCAAATATTGAGGAATCCGGAAAATAAAATCACACATGTCAATGGACTACACAGATTGTCAACAACAGCAAAGTAAAGCACCTTGTACTCTTATTTTCTACAATCCATTTGGATAGAGGGCCTAAGATAAGTGTATCAGGAATCAGCTACTTAAGATATTTATGTATCACTGTTAATATAATGAAAGGACGTACTTTAAACTGTTTACTTTAAGACATGCATATGAGAAATCTGCAATGTGACTAGGGCTAATGATGTACCAAATAGATGACTGTTCCAGTAGTATGTGTGATATATGATATACTAATCAAGAAACTGTATCCTTGGGACAGTGAAAGAAATCTGGAATGACAACATTCCACAAACTTGCTTTTTCAACAGTAGCAGTGAGAAAATCTCATCCCCTTGGACCAACAACTGTATTTAAAAATCAGGGTAAAGCTTCCATACTTGATTTTAATTGAATAACATGCTAACATTACACTGAGGCCGGAAGAGTAGACCTGTCTCCTCTATTTCTGACTTCGTCAACTACCCCTACCGGTGGTGCAGGGGCGCTAGAGGCACAAAAAACCCCTTCACTTATTTGCCTCTCGACGCTACCTCAGTAACTGGCTGAGGATCAAAAACTGGAAAGCTAAAGAAAGTAAAAGATATGCTACCCAGTGTACCGAGTTATTTTAGAACTTTCGTCTGGTGTTGGTTTGATATTTATATACATTTCTGGTCGCTTTCCTTTTACGTCTCATCCTCCTTTACTTCCCCTTTGGCCCTTTTTTGTCACTATTCTATTCTCACGTAACCATCTTCTATATACTCGACTAGGAATAGTACCTTTAAGTTAAAATTTTGCAAGTCGTGTGCTGAAGCGTATCAATAGATATGACGACATACCAAATTCGATAAGATACTTTAGATTTCTTTATTACATATACGTACAATGTTTAGTTGTATTTACTTATTTCAGTATGTTTAGTTAATAGCACACTTGTTCAAATGAATTTTGTGGTTGACTCACATCACGCTGTTTCTATCAATAAGTGAATTTAATTGATGGTATATGTAATTTTTATATTTTGTCTTATACTAGGTTTATAAGTGTTTGGTTTTAGTCAATCGTTGCACTGAAAATAGGTTGATTAAATAGATGAGGACATCAACAGGGTTGAGATAGTTCTCTGGCACCTCCTATTACATCTGGAAATCGCTCATCGTACTTCCTGATGAGCAGACAGGCATCCCAAAGGGGTATTGTGATGTTTATGCCTGAATAATTTACCATAACTAAAATGCCAAATGAGATAATGACATGTGATATCATGGGATATATGGTATCTTTGGCAAGGCTGAACTGAACATAATACCACTGTTCTCCAATAGCTTCAATCTTTAAGCTTTACTCTTGATCATGAAAAGTATTTGTTTTATGCTCCAGAGCTAAACTCCTTTGGTGTAATCATTTCCAAAGATAGGGTCTTCCGGGATCACACTAAAATAGCAGCTATTTGCAATACATCCACTCCAAATTGAGCCTCTAAAAAGTTACAAGCTTACTTGGCTCAGTGAATTACTATTCCGGATTAATTTCTAATTTTGCAACCGGTTTAGAGCCTCTTTGTCCTTACTCAAAAGAAAAAAACTTGGCATTGGACTGATGCACAGCAAACCTCCTTTGGTCAACTGAAGACTCTATCTTCAGAGCAGTACATTATGGCTGACCATGATCCTGATGCTCCTAATTTGTTCACTGTGGATGTCGGCCCTTTCGGACTATGTACAATGCTAGAACAGACCTCAGCAGCAGAGCCCTCTCTAACGTGGAACGATGCTATTCGCAAACTGAAAGAGAAGCGCTAGCGGTCATTAGGGGGTTGTGAATGCTTCCTTTCATCCATACCTTTTCGTACCAAATTTGATCTTTATGCTAACTGTTATGGAGTCGCCGCAAAGGGTGAAACGTCTAGTGGCGGAAAGCGGACGAAACAGTAACAAGACAAATAAAATAATTGTTCTTAACATAAATTGATAGATTCCCACTACGTACAATAATCAGTTCTTTATTTACAATAGTTTTTCCGTAGACTGTTCATTGATGACGGCTTTAGGGTTCAATAGCAGTAGGTAAGATAAAACTTCTTACCGAGATTTGATTCGATCCTCGGTGTAAAGGAGTAACGGTTTCCCAAAGGCGAAGTTAGAGTTGCTCCTGGAGATAGACCCGATAACTTTATTCGTAGGTATCTTCGGGCCTCTCCACAAACAACTGAAGGGAAAGTCAAGACCAACTGTCCTTATATAGCTTTGCTTCAGTCTTCTAGCCTCTAGTCCTTTGAAGGGACTCCGTTTTCTTTTCATACGCAAAATGACGTGAGTGGCACCCAGAGTTGCACCTTAGTCTTTGGCGTATGTCCACTTGAACAAATGCCGTCATAGCCTTTTGCCGTCGTGTATAATTTTACTTTTTACGATGAATGAGCCGTCATAGTTAAATATTACAAACGCTACCCTATGACACTAACCACAAGCCTTTGGATCTATTTATAGTATCAAAGGAAAAACAGCGGCACAACTGTAGTGCTTAATCTCTAACCATATTGTTTCCGTATCATTTAAAAAGCAGGTGGTACCAATCTTGTTGATGCTCTTTCTTATCTCCTGTTACACATACTCATAGCCGCACCACAGAGGAACGCATCTCTACCTTCATTCAACATCATGTTCTAGAAGCCATAAGAAATTGAGAACTTCAAGCTGCTACTCACTTTGACTCAAATTTACAACATGTAATAAATTCATTGAAAACATGACATTGGTGGAATCTACCAGAACTTTTCTCCTGCAAGAAACTGCAGCACGAACTGACTGTCCAGGAGAGCACTGTTCTACATGGATATCATATGGTTATTCCATCTGCTCTCCACAATCGTATACTAGCTATTGTACATAACGCACGCGAAGGAATGAAAAAAAGAAAGCAACTGGAGGCCAGGGATCGACTCTGCCACTGAACATGAAATTCGAGAGCGTATTCCCTATTACGTGCAAGGTAGAAACAAACCTCCTGAGCCGTTTTCTTCGCGGCACACTATCCACATTGATGTTTGCAGTCCACTCCCTACTGAAAAATCATTACCAGTCCTGATTGATTAATCGTCAAAGTGGCCTGAAGTTGAAACACTGCAGAAAACTCCTCTACTAAAATCATTGATGACTTAAATGCCATCTTTGAGCGTTTTGGAACACTCACGTCCTTTGCCCATGACACAACAGATGGTAAGCGATCGGAAAATATCAGGATAGGCAGAGCATATATTCATTGTTTGCAAAATATGGGAAAGGAATAAGACGAAAAATGCATTAACAGTCTCCGGAAATTACGCCTTAATGAAACAATGTACATATAAATAAAAACCAATGTACCAATATACCATGCATCAAAGCATAATGAACAGTTTGAAATTTTACTCCATGAAACTTCTGCCGCATGAAATTTTTCTGGTTTCACTCTTAAGATCTAATAACCAAGAAATTAAAATGCCACGACAAATAATCTTTCTAGTATCACTGCGAAATTTAAATGCCAGAAAATATTGAAGATGTGTTATGCCAAAATCAAAGTATTCTGATGCAATTTTAGAACAGTAGAGCACTACAAAGAAGAAAATAAAGATATGATTAGCGTGAAACTAGTGCAGAAAAACGCAATATTTTCGTACGACCGCACAGTTAAAATGCGGCGAAACACAAAAATGTCTCCAACAACGACGAAAATTCCACTCTGAAAAAACTTCAAGCAATAAAGTAGGCGCTCAAAAGAATACTCCTTGGCTTCTTCTACTACCCTTTACAGAACTGTCAAAAAGTAGTGTCTTTCACCATCTCTCTTTCAAAGTGCATGTTAGTCAATGAGCACTCTTTTTTTGCCTTACTGCACTGGCGTCTTGGTGCGTCTGCGCAAGACATTGCAGGAAGGAAGCACTCTACTCTAGCAGAAGCTTAACCACTCATGAGAAGCAAGTACCCACTGACTAAAAGAAAAGATTGCATACAAAACATGGTAGAGAAGGTGAAATGTATATATTTTTTTCTGTGACATATGTTCACCAGGGTTGGCGGAATACTAAAACAAGAGCTTACAGTGCAAGCGGCGCAATACATCGCCTACCCTCAGTCACGTACTTGTTTTAGCAATCCAATTAAACTTGTCTCTGATAATGGACAACAGTTTATTTCAGCCAAGTTCTCATATAACCTCCTGATGAAGAACAGTGCCCATTGCACCTTATTGGCCTCAAGAACAGTGCCCCTGGAGAACACTTCAATCAAACACTTACTAAATTGATCTGCTCCACAACTCTGGAGCACAAGAGTATTCCGAACTTTCTTCAATCCTATTGTGCTGCACCTCAATTTCTACCCAGGCCTATCTTGCAGAACTGCTTTAAAATGTAAACTGAAAACATAATTCTCGTCTAATTCAGATACTAGATGTCCTAAATGATGCACAAGTACACGCACAACTATCGAATCTCCAGTCCAAAGTGGGAAACAAGGGGTACTCTGATGCTGCTCGCCATGTCACTTCTGTGTTCATCTTAAAAGGCAATGTTGTTGTCCTTCGTCGACCAAAAGATTATTCTACCAGTTCTGTTTTTTATCGTCTGTTATGCGAAATAAATAGTGTGTGAAAAATAATCTATCATACACGATTATCACCAAGTGATTACAATGATTTTCTTTCTTTAGAAACTGACGATGGTTTCTCTGTCAGACCAAGGCGAACTTGACAATGACCAAATTACTTACGTGAGAATCCAATCTGATTATTCTTCTTTGATGTCAAGAAACTCTACTTTAGGCTCCCCACATATTTTTGTTTATGTAAAACGGGGTAGAGTAATAAAGGGCTAAAAGGGGGAGATATATAATCTTTGTGTTTTAATAAATTATCATTTCTACAGTACCAAATGGCATGTGATATCACGGAAAAGATTAGCTGAGAGGATTTTTGTCACTGAACTGCTTGCTTTTACATTTAACTTCCCTTACATTGCTGCGGCTACGAGAATGTTTTATAGACGTAAGCTCCCGGGGGGGGGGGGGGGGGGAGAAATTTTTTGGATGGGACCTCTTTTTAAGGGGAAAAAAATTTTCAAAAGATTCCATTTTCAAAAAATTTTTTTCACCGGGGGCACCAGCGTG
>JAAAKL020007559.1:0-16766 GCA_010016065.2 Carybdea cf. marsupialis auct. non (Linnaeus, 1758) | reverse complement strand
AAAAATTACACCCGTAGAAAATCCCACCTGCAGGACCCCCTCCCTCCCCCAACCCAACCCCCGCCGCCAATTAATTTTCAGAACAAAATCCACGACCCAGCCTCCTATTCCCTAATAACCGCTTATCAAAACTGTAGTCGTTTTAATTTGTAGCTCTGTTGCAAACCTGTAGTGTGGTCTGTAAAGGATCAAAATAGGCGTGACATTTGTTGTTTTGGTGAATTATTTGTATTTGAGAAGCATTAGATCAATTGGCAGAGAGCTGCTCTACATAAAAGGTTGATGATTTCAACCCATCTCTCTCTAGGCCGTCAATCTGAAAACTGGTAATTGCGAACCTACAGAAAATGGACAAATTTGGCCAAGAAATTCCACCCAATAATAATTTGTGACTCTTCACCTGAAAGTATATGCAACATCACATTGTCTGCGTTCTGCAGCAGAGTCTAGGAATACGTTTACCCTTTTAAAGATGTTTCATACTTCTTGCAATGCTAAGCCAGACTATTTATTGACTTTCCCTACACAAAGGCGGTTTTCTGACTCGTGGGGCCCTAGGCACTTTTCCAACGCGGGCCCTATTAAGGAGAAGCATTATTGTCAATATCTGGTTTTATTTGTATGGTTAGTTGTGATTCCTCATCCTTTCTCAAATTACTGAGAAAGCTTTTTGAAAAAGGAGAAGTCGACGTAAAGATAAGTTCTGAGGGGAAAGCGAGGGGCCCTGGGTTACAGCTATGTCCGCAATACCCTAAAACTACTTCTGTCCCTACAATAACGTATAAGGTCTGTTGTTAACATAGGGCTTTCTTCCTAAAGTAAAGTCTGAACCAGTGAAAGATAACTTTTATATTGGCCGAGAGAAACTTTGATATCAATGTATCCCTTCTGTCGAGGTGTGACATTCTTATGTTCGCACAACCGTACGTCGATTGAACTTGCGTAACGTCGTAGTTTTGTTAAATTATGTACTACTTGAACTTGCGTCTTGAAACCGTGCACTGCTTCAAGTTACCTCACATACCTTTGTGTTTCTTGTCCTTACGTCACTTAACTTTGTACAGTTTTACCTTATGTAACCGAAGTTTATACTGTTTGAGCTAAAGTAGCTAAACCTTGTACTTCTTGACCTAACGTCAATTAACCTTGTGCTTCTTGACCTTACGTCGCCAAAAATTGCATTGTTTGAACTTACTACGCTTAACCATGTGCTTCTTGACCTTACGCCTCTTATGTTTCTTGGCCTTACGTCGCCACAACTTGTATTGTTTGACCTTACGTCGCTTAAAGTTGTGCTTCTTGACCTTACGTCGCCAAACTTATCATGGTTTGACCTCACGTCGCCAAACTTTTCATGGTTTGACCTTACGTCGCTAAACCTTGTGCTTTTTGACCGTACGTCGATAAACCTTGTGCTTTTTGACCTTACGTCACTAAACCTTTGTACTACTTGACCTTACGTCTCTCAACCCTTTAAACTTGCGTTGGAAAATCTTGTGCTGCTTGACCACACTAAACCTTAGATTACCTGGCCTTGCATCGCTTGCTCTTCCATTGTTTTGCAATGTGTCAGTTGAGCATGTGTACATCACAAATTCTGTTTTATCCCGATGTTTCGATGCCATGCAAAATGATTTTACGAAGCTTTTCTACAGCAACCTCAATCAACTACCGTCGAGCCCTAATTTTCAGTCAGCATATGCGTAACAATACGTAAAGGATTGACTTAAAAGCACTTGTTTTATGCCATTCTGATGTTAGAAACGAAATTGTAGATCAAATAAATCAGCACATATGAGTATATTCACGAACAAATGCTTGCCCGAAGGAGGACAGGGTGTGTTCTGATGGTACGTGAACAAGTTAACATGGATACATCGTACATTGCATGGATACATCGAACAACATTCTTCCAATCGTTGAATTTATTCAAAACAGAACCACTTTTTTAGTTTCGTATTGAATGAACACATCGTCACAAATTTCGAAGCAGAAAATATTTCGAAGGAAGTCTATTGACAGAAGTTTATTAGTATCAACCTTGTAAACATGTGTCTAATAGTGTCCATTCTCTTAGGGATATCTTTGTATAACCTTTTGTTTAAATGTACTTAATTTTTAATTGGATGTTTAAACATTGTAAATCGGACCATGTAAATTGGTCCGATAGTGCCGGTACCTTTCAAGTTGATAATCATTAGATGTTCAAAGAAAAGTGCAATTACCACAGCTCTAATAATAACAGCTTCATTACTTGTAACTTCACCCTTGGGAAATCATGGCGTAAAGTTTCAATTGATAGCTGGGCGGGAAACGGACTTACGCTTCGTGCACAATGTTAAAGGAGTGCCGAAAAATGGACTGACTAACACAAGGGTCCAATTCAAGCTTAAATACGATATCATGGCGTAATTTTGGAATGTGAGAGGAGGAGGAATCGGTATGGACGGGTGAAAAAGTGATCATTACTCTGGAGGCGGGTTTCTATGGAATTGCGAATTAAGTTTGAAAGTTAGACAATCGCGGATGTGATATTAGATTAACGGGAAATAGGAGACGTCTATCAACTTCCCACTTAAAGTAACCATTTAGAAAGAAAGCACATAACTTTTATTGTTAACGGTTTATATCATCTCTCAAAACAAGTATGTAAGATACCAAATAGGGGTACTTACATGTTGTGGTAGACCGAGAAGAATGATTCGATTCAATTTTAACAACAAGAAGGCTTCGAAATTATGTCCCGCTTTCATGACCATGAAAATACAAGAGAGGGGAAAGATTAGATACCGGAAGGTGAATCTAGCTAGTTTACGGAACTCCACGGATCAGTAAGGGTAGCGAAGCAATATTGGCGCATCTAAATAATCTTCCCCTACCCTGATCATCATAAACAATGCTCCAAATTCAAGGCGCTCCGTGTCAGTTTTCAGCGCTCCGCGGCTGCCCCGGCCCTGAAGCTGTACTTCACTTGTACTCAGCCTGCGACTTTTTAATGCTTTTAGCGCATGTGGTCAACAATGTTGGTTGTTAGAGCAGACGCACCTAAAACTACACAAAGTTTGAGCACTTATATATTCGTTATGTACCGTAGAAGGGCTCCTGTATCAGTAATGAAAGTGCATTAAAAAAAAAGCAACGGACGAAGACATAATAATGAAAATCAAACAGTTAAATTAACTGTTTATCAAATGACATTGTGATAATGGTTCCCTATGTATTTGGCACGTGATTGTATTAACCGATAGTATTTAGTCATGACCATTTGGTTATGTTGTCCAGTAGATTGTTTGGGAGTTAAGTTTTGAGATTGTACGAGAAAAAGAGTTTTGTTGATGTTAAGACTGTGTTTGGAAAAGATTAGAGAAAGAGTATAAAAAGCGAGCTATGTTTGTTCTGTGTACTTCATGACAACATAATGAGATGATAAAACATAGTTTAGTTAGAATAGTTTCATTGCTGGCAAGGTCGTTGAAATGTCACATGAAGTCAACCTTCAAAAAACACCCCACTTTCAACAATATGCCAAAAAAGTGAATTCCCTCAAACGGAGGACAATTTGAGAAGACTCAGAGCTGGATATTTGCTGTACATTGTACGCCTTATTACTCAGAAATATGTTTGCAAATAAATTAACTATTGTAGGCGTTATTGTAAAACGAAAGATAGGGAGAGATAGTACATGCCATTGTAATCAGTAAGAATTCAGTCAAACCAGAGGTTATTGAGAACAGACGATAATGATATAAAGAGTTTCAAAGATGCCAGAGAAGGTAGAAAAGATATCATCGACGTATCCCGTTGTTCGGAGGTTGTATATTCTTGGGATATCCCAATAATTAGCCACCTCTTCGACCCAAAATTTCATTTCAGATACAGCTGACATTTACTCTTAAACGCCCATTTCTTATGTTAATAGTTTACAATGTAGTCCACTTGTCTCACAATCATGGGCCGACCGTCCTCGCTTACGTTACAATACATCTACCAGCCTTAGATGTCATCTTTTACAGTACAATATTGTAGCCATCATGTATCACATTGTTACCATATCATTCTAAATAAGTGATAATAAAGGCTTTTGTTTATTTTGAGCTTCTTTTTTATCAAAATTATTCATGAAGCAGGAAACGTAAATATTGATAAATTGAGGAAGGTGTAATAGATCGTTCCAACACCAGCAAAGTTTGGGGTAAATTAAGTTTGCCGGCATGCTCAGAAAGCAGATTTCGAGGTTCTTATTTTTCCCTGTCATATGATCGCTAAAATAAGGTGCTTAGTTGGAGGGATGTGAAAAAGGAAAGACTACTCGCACATCAATTATCGATCCCGTTTCGACCGTGTGACCAAATGCCGACAGCACTCCCTTGAGAACCCATTTAACATTACGAAAACAAAAGCTCAAATTAAGTGAACACTATTAAATAATAATAACCCTATCAAAAAGTTTAAAAACAATTTTCTGTTCACCATGAGTTCCTCCTATTGAAAGCGGTTATATTAAACATATGAAAGTGTTAATGTTGTATAGTTCAACATGTTAAAGTTTCTATTCTATATATTAATGACTAATTCCCTCTAGGACAATTCTGTCAATAAGGCAAAGTGTTTATCACAATCATTCGATAAATATTTATCGTGTTAATGATAAACATCTTCAGTTTAATGCTCAATTTGATGACAATTCTCGGGGTCTGTGATGTATTGTTCTTTTATTGAACTGTTCTCAAAGTTCTGTGTAATGTGAGGTTAGAATAACAGAAAAAATTAGACTGTTAGAAGTAAAGATGTTCCTCAAGTCTTCGGCAGTAAAGTACAGTTTAAGGAGACACCTATTTCCAGACCAATAGGGTAGGCAATGCCCCTCTGATCACACCCCCCCCCCCCGCGCGCGCGCCCTCTGTAAATTATTGTAAACATACTTAGTACTTAGGAACTGATCATTTGCCCTAATAGGCACCCCATCTTTGGCCACAAGTCTGCCAATCGTAGTGGGCTCAGAAATCGTTCTGCTCTGGCGGACACTGTAAATCAACTACTTCTCTTCTGGTAAAAAAATTAAGAGATGAGAGAATGCAATTTTCAGTGATAAATTTAAAATAAAGAAGAGAGTATTAATGTCATAAGTTGTGTATGCAGGGATGTCCGAAGGCGGGCATAGCTAATTTAAAGTCCTGATGAAGAATTTTGCGGGGTGGAGCGTTAAGAATCTTCCTCCGAAATCTTTGAGAATGCTACTGCAAATAGTAAAAATGCAGTGAAATTATCTGATACTGCAAACAGAAATGCTCTTCTTTTGTATCAAAATGATCCAATATTGATTTTTTAATACTTCCACACGGAGGCCCATAGCCATGGCGTAGACATGAAGAAGTTTTGAAATGAGACGAAGTATTGTGAAGGACGTAGTTTTTATCATTGGTATTACTTGCATTTAGCTTTCTCTTTCTTACCGTACTAGCAGCAGTTCACGGAAGTAGTAGGTCAGCTAAAATTAACATGAGCTCCAAGAGTTGTCTTTGCCTTGCAGTACACAAGAACACCGATTTGAGCAACACTACAAATAAATTCTTGTCCGCGAAGAAGTCAGCGCTATTATTTTCAAAGTGCCACTTAGATTCCTCTTCGTTCAAGCACTCCGGATATATTTTTGATTTTGGCATTGCTTATATTATATTTAACTAATTTGTTTTGATGTTGTTTAAGATTGAGGGATTTTCTCACCGTGTAGTATTTTCTTATTAAGATAGAAACTGTGCATGTTCGTATTATTTGTATTCACTTACCATAGGGATTGTAATGTGTCCAAAGTAATTCAAGTACTGTTTTAAAATGTGATAACTAAGTGCCGAGGTACAGTTAGGTTTATATCCCTTGTCCCATTCTCTCTCAAAGAAACTCCTAGAAACAGGCCTACCGATTGTAACATTAGAAGCAAGAATGGGCTTTGGTTGTGGACATAATGCATGTATACAGGAGTCGTGAGTTTAGGCAGCAAATATGTTGCTTTGCAACAAAATATGGAAGAGTGATGGCACGTCTCGTTCCCCGGATTACTGAGACCATTTAAAAACTTTGACGTTAAAGGAATAGATTTACAGTTATAGGGTTTCGCGACCATTGAACTACTGGAGGGCATAATTTTGTTGCCAAAAATTAAGATCAGAGATATTCGAGTAAATTCAAATTTGGCAGTTTCAATTTCTATCTTAGCGAAATAAGTGAGTATTTGTATCTCGGACGTCATTTTCCCTTCTTGGATCTGGATATGGGTGATCGCTTTTGCTCGAATTGAGGGACACGGTGTCTCTGTGCTCTCCCCGCCCGTACCTTTGTAACCAGGTTTGTTGACCTATCAAAACATATGAAGTCAAGCCAGGGGAGTTTTTAAACTGACAAAACAGTGCCTTTGAATATGATAATAGTCGTCTGCCACGTGAACAGACAGACTTTGTTAACTGAAAAGCAACTTTGAAACGGTAGTTTTCTGTCGACAGCAGCAAATCAAATCAAATGTTTTTTAACGTATTACACCCAACGTTTGTCCACCCCCGGAAAAACTGGTAAAGAACAATCTCAGCACATAGACTATAAGAGAGTCAGGGCAACTAAACTATAGCTTAAATATCAATAATAGAGGTGTCTAGGTGTCTCAGACACCGGTAACTGAAGCCAAGTTACACCGGCTATTAAATATTGTCCCTTCGACTAGATTTGTATGCAAGTGCGTGCTCGAGCAGGACGCTGGGACCCTCTCCTTCTATTGTACCCGTCTAGCTTCACCAGTATTGGCTGCCAGTCAAACAACAATAAATACCTATTGTTCTGCGTCGCAAAGCATTAATACAATAATTTCAATACCTCTGTAAGACTGAATACTGTCTTATATCGACTCGACCCAGGAAGTCTGTGACCGTCTTTAGCGTTTCTTATCGTAGATATACGATATGCTCCTGCTTTTTTAAGCATTAAACGTTCATATTTGTTATCGGAGGGATGCAATGGAGGTCAGTCCTATCTGATACTTCAGTCACGTATGCAACCCCTAGTTTGTCATACAATGTTAATTCTTATACCAGACAACGGTATAATCACTCTCTATTGGTATTATTGGCACATGGTCTGGACTCTATTGTTACTTTATTATAGCTTTTGATGAAACAGAATTAGGGTTTTCGTCCGATATTGATTTTTCTGTGATATATCAATAGATATCAGTAGTCGCCTATATCCTGCACTCAATTATTATTTTCAGTTTTAAGATAGCTTCCTTGGCCAATGTAAACATGGTATAGACGATACCCTGTTAACGATTTCATCTAAGCACGTGTGATGCGTTCGGTTTCAATAACTGAGACATCCGAATGTGCAAAACATCCTATAATTTGTGACTCGCTGACCACATATTTGCAGACTCTTTTGAATTTGTGTCCTGTTGAAAAGGAGGCAGATATCCAATCTGATCACGCTGGCTAGCCTGACAGCAACGAATATAGTTCAACCATGGCCGACGAGAAATTTCCAAGATCTTAGGCTTGGATATTGTTTTCTCATCAATTAAACGCCTGAAATCGACCTTACACCCATCACGTTTGATTTTCCTTTTTAGCTGAGACAACCCGCCTGAGCCCGCCTGATATTGAAAGTGTTTATATGACATGGTTTGTAAATGACCTCGGCTACCCAATATAAGGATCTCCCATCAGAGTCATAGCTAATTATTCATAAAAACAATCTTATCATCTCATGCGATAGTATGATCTAGCGATCTCTCACCGTAAATCCTGATGAGCAGAGAAGCATAAAGAATCCTTCTCGGACCGGGAATCGAACCGGAACCGCCGGGATGAAAACAAGCCTGATCTAGTGTGACCATCTGTCCTGTCTTTGAGTTCTCTACTCTGCGACCATCACAGCATTAAAGCAATCACACACTTTTATCCTTTTTTATCGTGTCAAACAAAAAATCTAGCAATCGAGCTCGCTTGAGACGAACTTGAAGCTACACTAGTCTGCAAACGTCTTCTAGTTGATTGATGGAAGCAATCTGTTATGGTTTAATAACAGGCATCGCTCAAGAGAAATCCAGAGACATTCACTCACTTACAAACTGTAAGAAAGACGTATTAGTTGATGTTTATCACATTCGGGATGCATACATGTTATTTACACCTCAAGCTACATTTGTAATTGCTGTTGCAGCCCTATGAAAGTGTCCTCCTTTTGGGATTTCAACGTGAACGATTGAGTACAAAAATATGACTAGGTAGCCTTAGACAATAACATCTAGGTTCAGGAGTAGGATTTATCATCGGAAAGGGTTGAGAAGATTGCCTTTGATTTGCGTGGAACTGGGTTTCGATCTCCATCGTAGGACGATTTTTATCAACTGTGGACTGTAGAAGATTAAAGAGTTTCTGAACTGAGTCCGGAACAATTAAAAACAATCGTTGACTAGCACCACCATTGTATAAATATGATTAGAATTATTTGTAACTGAAATGCTGGAGGACTAAGGTAACCAGATAGTATATTATCGTGCCATACATATTTCTAAGTTATCCCACAGTCCCAGCAATACAGACTTCCGATGACAAAGGAGTGTTCACATTAGTTGGCATAGCCCACTTCGCATAACTACACGACGTTAAAACAAGGAGGGAGGTTGAGCTCCGGAGGAGACCTTCTTTATTTCAGTGGTAGAGTTTGAGATACAAACAAGTCTATATGTTGCTAGATCTATATCCAGAAATCAAATCACCAGCCTTCGTAAAGCTACCTTAGATCTTGCGAAATACCTTCATAATTTCAGAACAAATCGTGTTTTTGTCCATTCCATCCTTTCATTAAGGTGAGAGACATGCTTTGTTCATTATTTTACTAACTGAATATAGTTCAGTATGATGTATATCATGTTTCAATATATTAGTTCTACAAAGTAATTTTTTCCTTTTCACAAATATTAAATGATGGCCGATACTTTGAGAGATTCAAAAACTGGTGGCACTCACTGTAAATGGTTATCAACCACTGAACTAGAGAAATATGAGTAGCCTGGCTTGTGCTCTCGTCCTCTTAATAATACTCTTCCTTGGACAGCCCGGCGTATTTCTATCGCACAGCGTTTGAACTGCTTAAAAATGGAAGTAGACATAAGCATGCAAGTTGCAGAGAGAAATTCTTGAATAGCGACATGACCAGGTAGTAAATGATAACATTGTAAACGTAAGTGCGGTTAAGTTGAGAGTTGCATTCTTTTGGACACTTCATCGTCCAAAGATCAGGAAAGTACCGGGTAATCAGTTACGGCAGACTTTCTACAATTTCAATTCTACAGAGGACAGGAGAAGGGGAGATGTATTTGAAATATTGGTGTTCCAATAAGGGGAATTTGACGCGGTCTTCTAAAATTTATCCAGGGATTTATCTAAGGGATGCATTCTAGCTAGTCCATCGGGCTTCAGAGGTGATCTTGTGTTATAAAATGGGTTGCTCTTGAATGTCTTGGCCTAAGGAACAGAAGCACATGCGACACCAAAGAAAACGCTGCACTAGTTACAGACCAGGGATCTGGGGAGTGCAAATGGTTGATAGACTGAGAACTACACACTAATTAAGTCTTGAGAGTTCTGGTCCTTTTTCATGTCCCCGTGCGGTACTCTTTGCTACAGTTCTTTTAGAGAATCGTACTTCACTTCCACCTTATTTCCTATTAGTTGCTGCTTAGAACAGAAGGTTTCATGTTAATCTTGTGAGAAATGAGAACGAAGGAGAGGTACGTAACATTCAACCAGTAGAATTTAAAAAGCTAAGGCGCCATATGCACAAGTCGTCGAGGACCATACCTACGAGGCAAAATATGCAAAATTTTCTACCTCTTTGTCTATACATTTGCTTACGATATTTCTTGCTACGAATTTAACGGAGCACGCGACTTTCATTATAACTTCGGGTAAGTATAGCGCCGTCATTACGGGTGGCTATTGATGGCGCACATTGTTCACTGGTGAATGTTTCTTACAAAGAACCGCCTTCGTCCACACCTAAAGAATATGAAGGCCTTCCAGAACTTGTTGTATAACAGGTTTCCAAATTAACACCGTGGTGTGTGGAAATAACTCAAAATCTACTTTTTGCTACACTATCGTAATTTAAGCGTTGATCAATGTAGTGGAAATATTCCAAGGTAAAGAAAAAGTTATCGAAATGTGAAGTAATGGAGGTTCGAATTAATTTGTTCAGGTATTTTTATAGGGCCACGAAATTTGATCAAAATAAGGAGGTGAGGTGTTCGAACCAAGGAAAGTCGATTAGCATAGAGTCCACTGAATTTGAATTAACTTATCTGAAGCATTAATCTATTATTTTAGACTGTGCGGTTGGTATAAAAAATTATTACTTTTTTTGTTTGTAATTCTTCGCTCAATACAAGGCAGAGTTTCCACTTCAAGGTGCTGGGTTACCTTCAACAGAGTAGAAATATAAAGTAAACAGAAAAATATATGTAATTAAAGAGAAGAAATTAAAGAGTTTGAAGAAGATGGCGGTTGACATTAGATTTAATAGTGTCAAGATCGTAAGAAAGAGGAGAGCAGCCTTAACAGAGCAAGTTCGACATTTTAGGAGTCCTGGGAAAGAACCTGTTAGCATAGAAATTTCTGTTTCTTTTAGGAGTCCTACAGACATTCAGTATAGCGAGTGGACCTCTGCCTGATGTGGGGAAGAGGAACCAACGTACTCAACACAGGAAAACACCAAAGTAGTATCTGTAGAGAAGACTTAAGGTTGCAACATCTCTACGATGAGACAGAGGTTGACGTGTTCAGGCCAGTTCATGGACAACCGCACAAGAGATTCGGTTTTGTAGCCGGTTAGATATGTTGAGATAACACTTTGGTGCATCAGCTCAAATATGAGAACAATATTCTATGAAAGGGTTCTGAGATCTGTCAAAATGTACTAGCTGAGTCTTTCTAGCATTGAAAGTCACTTACCACCTTCTACCTCACCCTGTTATGATGCCATTCTTTCCGGAGTGGCACTTGTGGTGCTCTTTTACTACTGGAATATAAAGTAGTATCGTCAGCATAAATGGCAAGCTGACAAAGCACAAAATCAAATAGATCATGATTAAAAATTAGAAAGAGTGTGGTGCCCAAAATGGAGACTTAGGAGACTCCAGCAGTACAGAAAACGAACTACACCATCCAAAACTACTTCAATCACTTAGAAATGATAAAATGTCATCACCATTGCCATGAGCTCTAAGTTTTTGTAATAGATAGGCATGCTAAACCTTACCAAAAGCCCTGGACCGGTTATTTTAATGAATATGTGTTAAGTAGCGGATTCATGTTGCTTAATTGCTGATCCGCGGTGGTCTCGTGGGTATTACCCTTGCGTTCAGTTCCAGAGGATTAGTGTCCAATTCGCCACCAAACCATTGGGGACCTCAGGAAGAGCACCCGGTCTCGGAGTGCACAATGTTTTGTTAAAAAACCTCCCAAGTTAGTGGACAACCCCTTCGGTCCTTTCGGAGAGGAATGTGCGGAGTAAAAACAGCATCATGCTGCTAAATTGTTCTACTTTCACTTTAGACGATTGCTGTGATCAGTGTCTGGCGAAAACGTGGAAGGTTTTGTACCACTGATCAACTCACCCAACAATGTTGGCTAATCAAAAGGCCAAAGGGTCAATCAGTTTCATTAAAATAACAAAACCGGCCATATTGTTATCAAATTTTATGTCGGTTAAGCATGCACCCCAAGATGTACAATCATAAATTAGCCACTCCGTTCCCGACCTCAAAATTCATATGTCTCAAATATGATAGTCCATTGGCCATCTTCGTGGTAAGTGTAAAGATGCATCAATCTAAAATCAATTGAAGTTTAAAGTCTGAACATTCGCCCTCCGACTCCTCCGTAAATTTCCGCCCAATAAGCGTGACTTATTTTGAACCGGTATCTAGTAAATTTTTTGTTTTTGCCAGAGTTTCACTTTACCAGTAATCCTTGCATTAAAGGAATTTTATGACAATGTGTAAGACATACCATTCATATAGAAAGAAAGAGAAGTTCTGTTTGCAGTCCAGCCTTTTCTTTTTATACGGTCAGTTTATGGAAAAATGTAAAGAACTGTCTGACAGGTTTCCGAATTCTTCTTCTTAAGCATCATTACAAGATGACGATAACCAGTCCCCAGGAAAGTCAGAGCTGCCAATAAGCGTCTCTGCTACAGATGCGAAATACGTACGTTTTTGCTTTGAAAGTTCGTCTCTCGTTTGTAAACTAGATCGGCACTTACTTCCAAAGAATTAAAGGTTTTTCAGGTGGTGATAGCAGCAATAACTGTTATAATTTGAAGCTATTTCTCTCTTTCTTTAAAGTATAAAAAGAAGATGAATTTCGCGAGTCACACCCTCAGGGAATAACGAAACTCCTTACTGAGAACTATTGTGCCACTTGGCAACATTGCGAGGCAAGGGGGAGGGGAAGAACAACTCGCTTGCATAGCCTCGAGACTGAAAATTACTCGAAACTTAAGCAACCTACTTAACATAATCGTAAGCCGATCTTCATCTGTTGCGATTTAAATGTCTGTACAGCAGAAAGTAAGCCAAGAATTTTCATGCTTATGGGTGGGGGCAGGCACCGTTTAATTATAGTTGGACAGTGAGAAAAAAAATTCACACTTTTGTCGTTCGCAATTTTCTCAAAATATGCTATCTCTGGGTGTAACGATTCTTAAGTGGAACAAATCTTAATTGTGCCGCTCCTGAAAGAAAGAAAAAAACAATACCAAATGTGTATTTCGAATTTTATTACGGGGAGGGTGGAGCAATGATCAGCATACTCGTTCGGAAGAGTAATGGCGTCCGTGGCCATGCATCATGATTGCTTCTGCCAATTACCACTTATTGTCGACTGTACTGGAGCGTGATTACTAATGACTTTCGTGATATCTCAACACTTTATTATCAAATAGGATACGCTTTGGCAAGTGCAAAGTCTTCAAGTCTATACAAGATTTTAATTATTTGGCCTGAACGACATAATATCTGAAAATTGCTCTACTAACGGATACATTTTGCGAAGCATCTCCGATGGACACTTATTACAGCTATCGTCTGGAGTGAATTTAGCTTTCGCCAAGAATTGTTGAGAAATGACAGGACTGTAACCCGTTCAGCCGCCGTGGTCTAGTGGATAAGTTCCTTACCTTCAGATAAAGAGGGTCAAGAGGGCCAGTGTTCAAATACGGGAAGGGTCATTGGTGACTTCAGTAAGGGCACCCGGCCGTAAAGTGCTCTATGCTCCAGTTACAAGTCCCTTGTACATGGATATCGCCGTAGCCACAGTAAAAGGGGAGCACACGGCGTTAAACCCGCTACCCCCCCTCCCATAGAACACGTTGACGCAAATGACACGAATATGAGTGACACGTTTTCTGTCATCCGCGTTATTTCAAATGTTGCAAGTTGTAAGCGAATGTTTTTTGCCGACAAAGAACCGGGCTACTACTTTTGATTAACGTAACTTCATGAGTGACAATGTGAAACGGAAGGTGCGTTTTTGCTAATACCCTAAAGGAATCCTCTTGATAGTTGTCAACGCAAACGATGGTGTTCAATCAAACGTTGGCCAATTGCTGAGTCACTTTTCGGGAATAAAAAGTTCGTTGTGCAAACACGGGAAGTTTAGCAAGACGAATTCCTTTCTCAATGCAGTTTTCACGTTTTTCACCACTAATCAGCCTTCTTGCTAGTATATTTATAAAATATTCTCATATGACGATTTCACTAGTATTAGTTGTAAATAGTTATGGGAACTACAAATTGTGTAGCACAGATGTGGTCTAGAAAATTTAATACGATTTCCCATTAAGTACAGATTTAAATATAGATGCATCCGTGTGATGAAGTAGATTATAATAAAACTTGCAGGGTTTGCTGAAAATTGCTCAGGGTATTCTGTCGAAGATAACGTAATAAACGGCGAGAATATACTTAATTTCTTGGGACTGGTTTACCTTTCGTTGGAAATAGCATAGTCACACGCCCTTCATCAATATATTACTTTTTCTTGAATAGAACAACTGCTCAATACCTAAGTTTAAGAAACTATGGCTTAATGATACGTAAGGCTTGGACCCTGGTACTGCTACAATCAACTGTGACAGGATGTTCACCGTGCGGAGCTCCATTATCCCAACGTACGCGATGACCAATCCATGTATTGTACAATATCAATGGTCCTGTGCGTAGGGGAAATCTTATAAACTGTCGGCCTTAAAACAAGATTTTATCACTAAAGACAGTGTCTTCGAGTTTGCACCCCTTACAAATGGGGATATACAGAAAAAAAGAGTCTACCACAGCTAGCGGTCTATTGATTTCTCAAAGTTTAAAGCCGGAGGGAACTGAAGAATACAATCCCTGCCAGTTAGAACTTGAACAGACGTGCCTGTTGGTCACAGAATTTTCGAATAAAAGTCGGAGTCGATATGATCTGGCGTGCTTATGAAGTAACGATGCATTGCGAAATATTGCACCACTTGGTCCACACTTGTTTACGGTATTTCTTGTTACGAATTCAACGGAGCACGCGACTTTCATTATATCTTCGGGTAAATATAGCGCCGTCATTACGGGTGGCTATCGATGGCGCACATTGTTCACTAGTGAATGTTCCTCACAAAGAACCGCCTCAGTCCACACCTAAAGAATGCGAAGGCCTTCTAGAGCTTGTTGTATAACAGGTTTCCAAATTAACACCGTTAAGTGGAAATAACTCAAAATCTTCCCTAGGCATGTTGAATTTAAAACTTTGAATCCTAAGAAACCGACCACATTCGAACTTTGGGCATCCCACGCACTCTGTATTTTTAATCAGAACGTCACCCCCTGCTTCTCTACCAGCGCTAGGAGTTCTTGTATCCGACACGAACAAGACTTGCGTATTCTTAAATTTGACACGCACATGTATAATATTCGGTCCTCTGCTATCGGCCGCTGTATAAAATGAGTGTTAAACTTGGTATGCAGAGGGCGAAAATTGAAAAAGACTTCGTAGGTATACGCTAACATGTAGGTACAATGAGTAACACAGAACTTAACGAAACAGATTAAATCTATTAAACGAGGGCGGTCTCACTGTACTATTGTCGCTTCCAAGTTTGCATTTATAGTCTCATCTTTTTGAAAGAGATCAGCCCAGTTTGAGTATGTCTGGAAGTTCGTACTCCGCAGAAAACTCACAGAATAATAGCATCTATTTTTGCAAAGAACACAAAACCTGTTCGTCCTAAGAAAAGCAGTGCCGGTCGTTAGTTCATCTATTGAAGAACCAATTAGGAGTACACTCAAAGATATTCCAGTATTCAAATTGAATGTTAAAAATGGGGATACAAAATTGATGGATTAACTAAAACTCATTAGCGTTATTGAAAGTTTGGGCCATGGAAGAATGAAGGAGACGGTATAATTTTCTTTGATAATATTTGAAACAAAAATTGGCTCCTTTAGTGATGTCCTCTGCGGTGAGACTGCGTCTTGTCTCTCGCGTTCACCACTGGAAAGACGTAAACAAGTAGCAGATCGATTGCAATCATCGGAAGCCGACAGACTGACTTTAGTATTTCCTTAAAGTTTCGGCTATGACTGACGCACACAGTCATACAAATAAAATGTCATTATCTGAAATAAGATTTAATGAAAAGAATCTGATTTGTGCAAAAAGAAACTTTTTGGTTGATGTTATGGAGCTAGTGAAAAATCAGACATGTGTGTCATGCACCATTTATGTGAAGACAAACGTCATG
Organism: Carybdea cf. marsupialis auct. non (Linnaeus, 1758); assembly: GCA_010016065.2. Classification (NCBI taxonomy): domain Eukaryota; kingdom Metazoa; phylum Cnidaria; class Cubozoa; order Carybdeida; family Carybdeidae; genus Carybdea; species Carybdea cf. marsupialis auct. non (Linnaeus, 1758). Next base: position 944 of record JAAAKL020007559.1, on the reverse strand, counting down.
AAGCCATGAACGTTAAAAATTGGACGTATTGTGCCAGCAAACTATGAACATGTAGAAAGGCTTAGATTTTAAGAAGGGGAGTTGAAATCTAGTGATGATGCAACCATTGCACGCACATTACAACATGTGCTCTTGTGTTTGATCTAAGGTTTCACTGAATACGAATTCAGCGTCTTGTTTGTCAGCTATCAAACTTTTTACCTAATTAGCGAACCAACTAGTTTAGTAACGAAGAAATTTAAGAACCAACTAAGCAACTAACTAACTAAACAAGAAACTATCTAAATACCGTCTAAATAACAAAAATATGTAACTTATAACATTGATTAACATAAGGAGAGATTTAGTTAGCTATTCAGTTCTGAAGTAGTTACTTAGCTTGTTTATTAGTTAGTCAGCTATGTAGTTAGTTACGTTATTAGTTGGTTACGTTATAAGTTGGTTGCGTTATTAGTTGGTTATTTTGTTAGTTGTTTACTTTTTTATTTGGTTACTTTGTTAGTTGGTTACTCTGTTAGTTGGTTGCTTAGTTGGTTACTTAGTCAGTAGGTTACTTAGTTGGTTGCTCAGTCAATTGGTTACTTAGTTAGTTGGAGACTTAGTTGATTAATTAGTTGGTTACTTAGTTAGTTGGTTACTTAGTTAGTTACTTAGTTAGTTGGTTACTTAGTCAGCTTGTTACTTAGCTGGTTACTTGGTCAGTTTGTTACTTAGTTGGTTGCTCTGTTAGTTGGTTACTTAGTTAGTTACTTAATTGGTTGGTTACTTAGTTAGTTACTTAATTGGCTGGTTACTTAGTTAGTTAGAGACTTAGTTGATTTCTTAGTTGGTTACCTAGTTGGTTTCTTAGTTGGTTACTTAGTCAGTTTGTTACTTAGTTAGTTACTTAGTTAGTTGGTTACTTAGTCAGCTTGTTACTTAGCTGGTTACTTGGTCAGTTTGTT
>JAAAKL020007558.1:0-16766 GCA_010016065.2 Carybdea cf. marsupialis auct. non (Linnaeus, 1758) | reverse complement strand
AGGCCAGTTCCTTACAAATCATGCAACAAAGGTAAGATTTCAGTGATGCCAGTATCACATGGTACCTAACTTGACTTTCCTTAATGAAAAGATAGCCTACGTGAGACATTAGCGCCTTCAATATCAACATGAATGCTGTGGATTACTTACACGAACGTCCATTCAGCTCGCTAAGACACTTAAAATATATCTAGTAAGTAAGTTAGTTGGTGTTGAAGCTAAGGGAAGATATTGTCATATGATGCATGCTTTTATTTGTTAAATAGTTTTAAATGATTGTTGCGATGAGTTCAACTGCTCCATCCACAACACTTTTCATTAGCGGCAATAGAAAAGGCCTCCTTACACCCAGGCCCGTTGCTGGCAGCATATTACAGGGGAGAGGGGAGCACAGTTCCTGTACTTTGAAATAACTTCTATTACGCAAGAAGGAACTAAGAGGCAAGTGTACCTTTACTCGAAAACAGAGTCAATAAGTAATCAATTACTAGAAGGCGATTAACAAGAGGACATCGACTTTGACACAATTGCTCGCTCAGATTTTTTCCTTGAGGGGGCAATGCCCCTACAACCCTGACAATTAGGGGTAATGTCCCAGTGCCCCCTTCCTACAGCCACGGGCCTACTTACACCTACTAACATTGTAAATTTACAAAACTACCAAAGTATATACATTTTCTGATTTAAACCTAAATCCAATCTGAATAAGTTTTTACTATAGATTAAGGCATGGGGCTGATCATATGGTGGATAAGCAAACAAAATATGTTTGTTTTACACTGAAATTGCCAGTACTGCTAAAGACTGCAAAAATATAAGTCTATGTCCAATTTTGTCCACTCCTATAGGCCTGTACCTTTATCCTGGTCTATATATTTATACACCTTCTTTACCACATGATAAAATGTAATAAACTGTCGTTGCAGGTTTGGGCACTAATCAGTGTAAACATTTGGAAAGCTTCTCACTTGTATAACTAAGAAAGTGCAACTTTCGCGTGGACTCGATTGTAATTCTTTTCTATTAAATTGCGACCATGCCTACCTCACGATGTCAAAATATTTTAAATGACATAACTGATTATTGGAGCGGAAAGACATCGATTTTTATGATATTAAATAAATTTTTGATGTATATATACAGTTCTTTAATTGGAATAAAATACATTGGGAACCAGGCTGCTGGTCAGGGTAGCATTAGGGGTTCATAGCCCCTGATACAAATCTGGTGGAGACTTGGATTTACTGCAGAAGCACTTCTCTGCGTTATTTTCATAAAGTTGATGAGGGAAGAAGCTGGTCACCCTACATCAATATGCCGTGGCTCAGGACATGTGATTTTCTACCTCATCACATACCCTGTGTGCTTATTGTAACATGGGTCCGTTAATTCACCGTGCTCTTTCATCATCATCCAGTTCTTTTCAAGTGTTTTATTGACAAACTGTGAGGGCTTCGGTCTCTCAAAGAACTGTGAAGCGTCATTGGATTGAAGAAATTTAAGGATTTTAATTTTTTCTGTGGAAGCGGCCACTTGAGTCACAGCCACGGGGTGAATGTATTACACAGATCTGCCAACTTTTTGAAAATAAAATAAATTTTGGTAATAGTATGTCCTTAAGGCGCCACTATGGTTGGCGTCGAAGGGAAATTTTTGAAAATTGAGGTCTCTAGATTACTGGAAAATGGCTTTCCCATTTTTTTCTTCAGTATCTTGGCTCCACCTGCAGTAGCGCCACAAAACACTTACTAAGCCCTAAAAACTGAGACAAAAAGACACAAGTCAAGTTCGAAAAGTTGTCACTAAAGTCTAGCACCTGAGGCAGCTTCTTGTCACTTTCATTCTCGAGCGTCTTAGACACGATGGGGACAAGGTTTCTGTTCCATCACGAAATAGATAGTCACTGTCATAGCTAAGCGTCACTGCATGCGTTCTTATTTGCACTGGCGGGTATAATACTGCACTAACAGTGAAAACGAAATTTCATGCGTGCGTGGTGCGTGATCGTGAAAAAATGCGTGAAAACACGCAAAATGCGTGAAGGTTGGAAGGTATGATTACAGGTTAAGCATGAATAAGTCGGTCATTGATTGTATTTGTCGGCATGTCAAATAGCTGAATTTGTGTTGGTGTAACAAAGTCAAGTATATATTTCCATCCCCAATTGATTGAGAATAGATGGAAAGAATGGCCTTAAATGTATTACTGTTGAAGGGGATGACTCGTTAGGCACCAAAATGAAAAGTTAATTGAGGGCTAAGTGACATCCTCATCCTGCTCGCTTGTTCATAAAGCAATAAGAACTTTGTGAGTTTATTTCTCCCCGAAGATAAGAAGACTGAAATACCTTAAAGTACAACGCAAAGTTTATTTCCCTTGGGAAAGCTAGCATGTTGATTGTTGTGTGGCCATTCACTGATCAGAAATTATATCTGACCAGTCTTGTTTTCTGGCGGACAAAGAAATTTACGGAACTGCTTTGGACAAAGCCAGGTCGATCTTAAGATTGATACACCCAGGTACAGAACACAAATCAATATTCTGGTAGCCAGGAGGGTCGAGTATGGCAATCAAGCGGCAACTGGATGGATGTAGTAATGGCTGAAATTTCCGAACAAAGTTATTGACATACACAAGATTTCTTGTGAATGTGTATTTTACGGACCAAAAGCGTCTTGATAAATAGTTGAATCGATTCACGGGAACGTACGATTGTAGTATAGTACGAACTTTTTGCAGTTCCAGAGCCTCTCTCTAATCCCAATATATCTTTCACTCTATAAATTTTAGCTAAGGTAGATCTTTTCAAGTTTTTAAAATCGTAAAGTGACACGATGGCATCTATCTATGACGTTATATCTATGATGTCTTGAGCCTCATCTGAAAGCTGCCTCTGACTCGTATAACATATCTGACTATTCCAGGACTGGAAATCCTCTCATTTTAAATCTCACGCGACGCGTTATTGAAATGTTTCCATCCAAGGACTTTCCAGTTTTAAAGAATTCAGAGTGTGAAGACGAATATGATTAACGTAGATGGATTGTTTTATTTGGGGCAAACGACCTTTGTCTCCGGTGATTGGCTTGCAGTTCAACCAAAAGACGTCTCGACATTGCTTCTTTCGTTGTAAGATCTGATAATATGATCCTTTGATAACATATGTGACTACATCCCATGGACATCTTGTGGACTATCATACAAGGGTCTTGCAGAGTATGTTTGTTGGTTTCGAACTACTACCTATCATATTTCGAGGGGTCGTCAGAATTCAAAAGTAAAGTAAACATTGATTTACTAAAAATGAAAGATTCACAGAGAGTTTAGCTTTGTCCAGGGTATTATTAAGATTGCTATGTTGTGTACTTAAGTTTAATACAATGTCAATATTCATAGTGCTGTCACTAGGTATGTGCCACTGTTGTGGTCGAAAAGATTCTGTACACTCTCTTATTTGACACTCTTCACAAAAACATATCTAAGCCCATATGTGATGAACTAGAGTCAAACTTTCCAAACTTTTCTTGGTCTCCCAAAGTCCCCACTCAGCTGAACCAGTAAGCAGGGGTGCAATGTAAGGTTACGTGATAGTGTGCCCTTCTTTGACTAGAGAGTGCCTTCCGTACTAGCTTTTTCTTCCTTCCCTCAATTTTCCTTTGATTCTGTTGTTTCGATAAAATAATTGCCCTAAAGCTGCCACCTGTATCAGTAGAAGACAACTTAATAAGGAGTTTTCGCAACACATGACGAGCCACTAGACGACGAAGAGATTATAGAGAAAAGACTGGGACTAGCGCTAATGCGCATGCTTAATTTAGGTTATTCCCTACCGGCCTCTCGTCATGCACTCAACGACCGCGAAATTTTCTTGATTTTCACGTCAAGTAGATAAAGAAGGAAAGTATTATTGTTTTCGATTACAAATAGCAGTAGGCATATTTGGTTATCACTGTTATCTTTTCATAAAGATTAAAAAACGTGGTTTCATGTTTTGATGAGTGTAGGTGTAGAATCTCACACTATGGGTCACAGTAGCGAGTTTTCGCAACAGATGCCACAGTCATTGCAAACCACGATAGAAAATCAGGCTCAACTGTAGCACTCATCTCCCAAATCACGGTACCAAATCGGAGTGCTGCCATGGGTAAGTAAGTCTTTTTAGAAAAAGACAGGAGGGCTCTAATCCAGCAAATTTTGCACGGTTGTCGTAAGTAAATATCCGGGGATCTTGAATGCCTCGGATAGTCTGAAACGAAATCCATTAGTACGCTCGTTGTTTGACGGTTCATCAAAGTAGAATTTCTCGCAATTTCAATGCGGTGTAACAAAACATGATATGGAACTTGTATCATAAAGATGGCAAAGTGATAAAACCGGCATCGTAAGGCAGCAACAACCCACGCTATATTTCTCCAAATGAAATCTTCTGAAAATTCTCACAGAAATCCTTTTACATCTTGATCTTCAAACAAGAAATAATGGACTACTCGCTCGACGGCTTGCGAAAGGACAATTTTGCAGTCAACAGATCGTACACTAGCCCTCAGGCTTCTCTCGCTAATCGCGTCGTCGTCTAGTGGATCGTCATGTGTTGCGAAAACACTCTAATTGACAAATAACGAAGACGATAGAATAAACACGAACTAACTTTCCACATAGTTTCCACACACCCCCAGAATATTTCAGAAATCATCCGCCCTCCCCCTTTCCGGCCTATTCCAGATACTGTTACTTTTCTATCTCCCAAGAGTGCTCTATTCCTGAACAGCAAGGATTACAACAAAGGTCACCACAAAAGACATCTTTAGTTGTAGTTTTTGAAAGTAACTTACAATAAGATTATTTTTAAGTGGTTTCTGATACCACGCCCAAGGATGCAGTTACTTAGAACATTTTTTCGAAGCAAGATTACGTTTGTGGCGTATTGGATTAAAGAGAAGCGGGTGTGTGTGTGTGGGTGTGTGTGTGTGGGGGGGGGGGGGGGTGATTGGAGCAAAGCACAAGATTTCTTCCTACCCATTAATAGGCATCAAATGTATTTCTTTTACGTTTACATTGGCGATCAAGCTAGGCGCTAGATGTAAGTTTTTTGAGTCGGTGGATTGGTTAAGGATTCCCTTATTTCTTCCCGTTTGTCTTGCTCTCTGCTTTTTCCTTCCCTCCTTATTGTTTTTGTTTTTCTTTCGTTACAGTGTCACTGCCTTCATCTACGAAGTGCGCTGCATTATGCCGATATCTCCCATTTTGTATTATGCCCCTTCCATAACTTTTCGCTGACTCTTCCAGAAACCCCGTTAATAACGTTTTAAGGTTTTAAACTTTTTTCATTCTTCAGGTGACTTCCAGCTGTCGCAGACTCCGGTGATTTGCAAGTATTTGGGAAGAGAATTCGGGATGTACCCTGATAATCCCCTTGATGAAGTGAGAGCTGAACAGGTTAATCAGACTATTCATGAATACATTTACGAAGGACTATTATGCTTTCACGGAAAGAACTTTTATGACAGCTACTTCTCGCAAGTAGAAGAAACTAAACCATATATTAAAGTCTTCAGGGAAACTCGCCTCGGCAGATATCTAAACCATTTCGAGAAAGTACTATCCACTAACAACGGTGGAGATGGCTTTGTAATCGGTAGCAAACTGACCTACGTTGACCTCGCACTCTTTCATGTTTTGCGAGCAACGGAGAGTCAGTTTCCAGAGGATTGGAAGTCACATGACGCTATTCCAAAGCTGAGAGCGTTTAAAGAGAGAATGGAAGCGAGGCCGCGTCTTGCAGCTTACTTTAAGTCAGAAAGATGTCGACCTTTTGAAGGAAACAGTATGATGTAAAGTGAAGAGAAAAACATTTTAGGGAGAACATTTAGAGCTAGAATCAAAACATTTTATTGTATCTCAGGGCTCGCCAATTGGATACGAGAATTCAGTATTTGGCTATCAGGTAGTGATTACTATGTTGAGATATTTTACCTGGTGTATTTTTATAGTTAATTCGACCAAAACGGATAGACGACAATCTGTTTGTTTTTCTTGTTCATTTACTACGAGTCTAAGTACATTACAGCGTAGAAGAGCGCAGATATAGTAGTGTGATGTGTGACGGAAAGTCTTGTCCTGTCAATTAAGGTAATTTCATTCATTTTGAACATGTATTTAAACAGAGCATCCAAACCAAAACAACATGTTGATCTAATGGTAATAGGTCATATTTAATTGGTACAGCGAAAAAATCTTGAATATATGAGAACCAATTAATCAAATGTTTAAGCCCATGGGCCCCTAGCTCCCTCCACAACCTTGCACCACCTGACTTGTTGCAGTGCTTGCCGGAATGCAGTGACCTTCCTCACTTGATCATGCCATCTCATGGGTGGTCTACCTCTACCGCGGTTGCCAATGAAGTCCTGCTTGACTGCTGCACTGGCAAAGCTTTCTGCTGGTCGTTCAGCTTCGTACCCAAACCCACGCAGTCTTCCTGTTCTGATGATGCCATGTATGTGTTGGACACCTAGCTGCTCTCTAATTTTCTCATTTGATATTCTGTGGTATCTGGTGACACCAAAAATTGCTTTGAGCCATCTCATTTCAAATGAGTTCAGTTTACGTGAATCTCCCACAGTGCGCGCCCATGTTTCTGATGCGTATATAGCAGTTGGAAGTATCAGAGCACTGTAGAGTCTTGCCTATAGTCTGTTGAAGATGGGCTTTTGGTTCCACAGGTTTCTCAGTCGACCGAAGGATGCCGAGGCCATACTGGTTCTCCTTTCAACTTCGGTACTTGTACCAGGGACTGAGATTCCAAGAAAGACAAAGTTGTTAACATGTTCAACTAGTGGACCATCAATCGTGATGTCTTCAGTTGCTGGGAAGAGCATCTTGCATCTTGATACGTTGCTCTTCATGCCCAATCGTTTGCATGCAGACGCTAAACTTCTCACAGACACAGGCAGTGTCGTATCATCGGCGAGCCTTATATCGTTTGACAGGTCATCATTCAGTGTTAGAGTGTTGTTGAGATTAGCTACATCTTTCATGACAAATTCTAAAAATGTTGAACAGTATAGGCGTGAACAGACACCCCAGCCAGACTCCGACCGATACCAAAAACCGGTCTGTCAACTGTCTGTCAATTACTACTGTGCATTCTGTATCATTGTGCAATTTTTCAATGATCTTGACAATAGTAGGAGCAATCCCAATAGAAAGCGTTTTCCAGAGTGCTCTCCGCCAGATGGTGTCAAATGAAGTCCACAAAGTTAAAGTGTTTTTTTCAACTTGTGCTCTCTTGCTTTTCCCGTCTACTGCCTTACAACGAAAATGGCATCAACATTTCCTAGACCTGGCCTAAATCCGAACTGGCTATCGCATAACATCTCCTCAATTCTTTGTTTGACGCGCTAAAGCAGGATTTTGCTAAGTACTATTCCCGGGATGGAAAATAGAGAAATAGCCCGTTAGTATAATTATGTGATAAGCGGTCAAGTCAGGTGCCTGTTGCACTCGCTACTGGTATCATGTAACCCAGTACTACGTGTGACGGCTAGGGTGGTCGGCGACTAAACCTGTTTCCCTATGCCCACTCTTGTGGGTGTTAGGAGGGTGGCTAGCAACCCCGCAGGATAAAAAACCAAAACCTATCAAAGGGCGAATGAGCTCCCTTCACGAGCCAAAGGCCAGCTAGATAGAGCTGGTGCCTCGATAAAAGCACCCCTTTGAAGTCTTTGCAAGTACTCAAGTATTCTGCTAATTTATCCTGCATGACGGCAAAACCAAATCTACGGCCCTCAGTCCCGGGCACTCGTAACAGAGAGGGTGCTAAAAATCTCCCGGTCAAGAAGAGTGTTTCCTGTCTCACTTCCATTGCTACATGGAATTTGAGGACCTTGAATGAAGATGGCAAACTCGAACAGCTGATTGTCGAAATAGTGATGTACAACCCAATGGTCTTAGGTGTGGCTGCGACCTACTAGAAGACCGATGTTGAAGAAGCTATCGAACAACAAGGGTACATAATATTACACCCCTCGAGAAAAGACGGTGTCTATAGGCAGGGAGCTAGCCTCATAATTGAAAAATCTTTTTTCCAACATTTGACTGTCTATGAAGTACACTCTGAAAGAATCGTCATTGCCAACTTCAAATTCGAAGCTGACGAGGTCACAATCATACAAGTATATGCTCCTGATAGCACATACAACGACATCACCATTGAAGAATTCTATGATCAGCTGCAAGTAATAATAAACAACACAAGTAAAAAAGGCAGTGTCGTTTTCATGGGCGATTTTAATGTAAAAATGGGTAGTAACACACATGTAAGCTGACCGAAACTTGTTGCTAAATTTATGTTGCGTACATCCAATCACAGAGGCAACCACTTGTTGCAATTTTGTTCAATAAACAATCTTATCTTCACAAACACCTTGTTTAGACAGAAACCAAAGAGAAGGGCTACTTGACTCTCTCCAGATGGATCAACATTCTATCAAGTAGACTATATTATCATTCAAGACAGGCTGAAAGCTAAAGTCAAGAACTCAAGAGGAAACCACTCAGCTGATGTCTACACTGACCATTTTCTTGTAGTGGCAGACCTTGAAATTACCACTAATCCTAAACGCAGAATAAAACGCTCTTTCATCAGATGATTTGATGTACACAAACTCACACATGAGACAAATATATCGAACAAATTTGAAACCAAACTTGAAAACGGCTTTAGCACAAAATTCAACGACATCGAAAATATTTACAGTTCATTTAAAGAAGCAGTAGACGTTATCGGAATGAAAATTGCTGAAACGTGTTTTAACAATCAAAAAACAAACAAACAAGGACTGAATACAGTAACCTGAACAAGCAAGTTAAAACCTTGACAACATCGAAGAAGAAAAAGAGAAGTTAGAGGCTTGGGAAGGAAGATTTCTTCGTCGATTTTCAAAACAAAACAAAATATATAAAGAGCTGTGTGGAAGTGGCCACACTTTTTGGAGCTTTAGAGGTCCCTCGAGACTCTAACCTCATGGGCATCCGCTTCCTTAGAAATAACTTCCCGTCTTTCTGGCACGTTGTGAAGTTAGAGGCTTGGGAAGGAGGATTTCTTCGTCGATTTTCAAAACAAAACAAAATATACAAAGAGGAGATGTATGTATGTATGCATGTTATATGTATGTATGTATGTATGTATGCATGTATGTATGCATGTATGTATGCATGTTATATGTATGTATGTATGCATGTATGTATGCATGTATGTATGCATGTATGTAGCAGAACGTAAATAACGACTAGCAGTTCTGTAAACAAGAGTTCTTGATACATGATTGTAGAGGAAGATAGAAATAAACGACTGAAGAAAAGTTGTGGAAGTTCATTACTCAGAGTTTCATGCTTTTAAGATCCTAAAGTAAATGATTTGTGCAAGAGAAACTTTCTGGAGTGCATAATGATTCTTCGGTCAAGTGCGAGTTTTTTAAGAGATAACCACTCATTCGAACCAGCTAAACAGCAGAATTTTGTTTCATTGCTCAAGTTTCTGGTGTAGACAAACATATCTAGCAAGCACTAGTTTAGAGGGCTCTATGGTTACTTAGAAACGATTCATGCGTAACAACCTCTAGTGCTTATTAGGGTTAGTGAGTTATAGCTAGCAACTATTGGAAAGTTCTATCTACCTAGTTCATGCTTTTCGTTTATACCGTTCATAGTTTTCTATTGGACATCACCCAACGTACTACCATTTGGTAATGGAATCACACTTAAGTGGACATACCAGTAAACACATTTTCATTGTATTTCATTTTCTTCTGATGTCACATCTCAGTGGAATTAAATAATACTATCCGTACCGCAACATGAATATGGAGACATCAAAACAAGTAAAAAATAAATCTGATAAAACATAACTTTACATTTCACATTATTATAACCAATATATAATCATATTGTGCCAATAAATGAATAGCAACATATTTTAGAGAGTGTTGAGACAAACAAGTCAAAACTTCATAAGGAGTCTTGAGCCCATTATATACCAACAAATACATATACAAACCTAATCGCATATTTGGTACAATATGTATACTACATTAAAATATCCTGAATTATCTTAGGTAGATTTATGGAAATTAGATAGCGTAACACTCTTCATGACAATCAACATGAACACTCGTTTGAAGTAATCCCTAAAAAACGAAGTCTTGCTCATGTTGGGAAAGAAACCTGGGGAAAGCGAATGCTTTCCGTCCTTTCATGTTGGATTGTGGAAAATAAGTGTGAATTATTAGGAAGGTCACGTGATAGATCGGACGCACCTTAATAGAAACTATAGTTGTAAAAATGCTTGATGCGGAGCCTCTCTTTAGGAATTGTAATGTTGGATCGTTTAACAACATAGAAGGGGGTACAACATTCTTGCAATGAATTTTGTATGTGTCAGGTATAACAAGTCGTGTAGCAATATCTTTTCTACTCTCTAATAATTTTATCCTCAACATAAGCCCGTCTTTCGTTTCAAAATGGTTACAATCCGATTTGTTGATAAGTTGCATGGTCTAAAACTTGGCCTCGCATACAGCTGTATTTGATCCCAGTGTTCCGACTGAAGCGACCAGAGCATACGTGTCTCTGAATGCAGACCTTTGATCATAAGGCAGCTAAAGTATTTTCTTCGAATCATTCTCCGCAATTGGTATATTCAGTCTTTCAATATATGCCTTGTATACCTGGATTTCCACATCAGACGAGATGACTATTCGCAACCTCGACAATGGGGAGAGTGGTTTAAAGTCAAGAAAATTTTCCGATTTTTTATTCATGGCTTTTACTACTTTGAAAACCAACCAGCTTGAAGCAACGACTAGTTTTCTGGAAAAGCTATGAAGACCCATTCATGTGACCCATCAATAAGAAGAAAATGGGACAATGTTGTTAAAGTCGAGGCAAAAATTATACCCATATGGACTAAATTTTAAACAAAAACATCCGTTTATATCAGTAGCAAATTAAGTGTGGCACGTCCAGCTTCCATAATAGGTTAACTTTTTGTTGTAGCGAATGTCTTGGTTCGTGAGAATGATGTATCTAAAGCTAACTTTTGACATGTAGACACTTCAGACAAAAATATTAAATCCGCAATCTTGCATACAGGGGGGAGTATTGTTATTGTGTGGAGGGGTTTCGCCCCCTTAGCTACGAGCTCGAACGCGGGTAACTACTGGGTACAGGGAAACACCAGCCAAATTATTGTGGAATTGAAAGGGAACCCATGATTTTCTACTGTAGGCAAGTAAAGGGCCAAATAAATTGGGGCAAAGCTTGCAGATACCTACTCTCTTACAAGAGCCTTCTTCCCTTCGGTGACAAGGTAAGGTTAAACTTTTGTGCTTTTGTCGCTGCTACTTGCGCTAAACAGGCCGTTTGAATACTACTCTTTGTAACTATAACATGTCTTCCTTACAGCGCTCGCGAACGAAAGAAAAAAAACTTAAACAAATGTATACTTGGACATGTATCCGTCTTTGGAGGCATATGGATTTCTTATGTAAAAAAATTAACTCCTTGACCTGGTGAAGCCTAACCGACAAGAACGCTTAATAAAAATGGAGCTTTCGAGAGAACGATTTCCCCTGTGCAACAAAATAGGAGAAACCTAGAGGTTCAGTCCTGACCCAGGCTTTAATCTTGGTATACTAATGACTACATCACCATCTTCTTCATCATTTTTGTCCAACATGATCCCCGCATTTATAGGAGAATGTTTAGATCTCTTATAATTAGGACTTCACGGCAACAATGGCAGCATGAGCAGTTAAATACATGTAGTGGCATAAGTGACACGACAAAAATCACTACGAACAGCATTAAGTTGAAGTCAAGTCGAATGGGTGTAGCAACTGGTGATTTACAAGAAAGATGAATATATTTTACAAAGAAAAAGGAACAATAATTAGGAAATGACGTTAGAGGCAATTAGTTTACATTTCTATGGTATTGTCTATGTTACAATTCTAATGACAGCTATGAGTCACCACACATTCATTGCTCCTCCAATACTTGAATCAATTAGGCCTACTTCTTAAACGCTGGACGAACTTTAGTAGGAGTGATCTGCAAATACATTGAACATGTAATTACTGGCATAGAAGGAAGTAATCCAATCGAATCCAGTGCTCCCCCTCTGCCCCTGCTCCGCCCACCCCTACTAGATGGAAAGTGATGACGTCATAAATCAAAAGTTATGAAAATAGTACGATTTGAATCTAGATATCTTGAGACAAACCTAAAATTCCCAAAATACCGGACCTGCGGTGTAGATATAGGGAGTGTTTAAACTAGAGGTGTTAAAATCTGAACAATCTTTGGTCAAAACTCTTTTGAAATTCCTTAGTTCCCTAGATCAGGAACCAGCATCAATCACATAAAGTTTTGTGAGAGAGATTAAAGCTGATATCTTGATGTTGTGCAAGAGCAACACTCTCAATTTTGGTCATTGACGTTCTTGCTATTAGGGCAACACGAAATTTGAGTATTTTGGTGAGGTGAAATCGTGACGTCGCGCCCACCGCACTAGAGAGAAGGTTGTTTATCGGCAGTAGGGAATATTCGAGATGGAGCACATAAGGTCGCCCACTGAACACTTCTAAGAAACAAGTACCGTAAAATATCAACTTCGCTCGGATAACGAACAATCATAATGCAAACGAATATTAATTTTGAGAGCGGCTTTGATACGATACTACGTCGACCTCCTCACGTCAGTATAATATATTCCATTATAACTAATATATGTAAATTTAATGACTAGTTTCCAGTTCCGGTTTCCGATTATTTCGGTAAGTATCCAAGAACACAAGGTGAATAGTGACAACTGTACAGTAATAGCTACGCAAAGTCACAAGCGAAAGCGATATGTACTTTCTATTATCAGTAGAACTGAGATAGTAATGTATAACTAATTGCCCAGGCCGTACATGTAATTGGTGACCTATGGAACATGGCGTACACAGATGAGTTACAATAGCTGCTACATTTGAAGCATCAACCGTCTTTCCACAGCATGCAACAGCGATCGCAGTTGTCTTATATGTCCTGGTAAGTATGGTAAGTATTAACTGCCGTAATAGGAGTACAAATATATTCTGCGGAGTATGGCGTTGTAAATCCCGGTTTTCAGCACCAATTGATTAAGCGAAGATGTGAGCTAGAAAACGGATAGGGTCTTTGTCAATCTACAACATGCCAAACATCTCTTGGTTTTGTAAGCACAAACGGCGCTTGTAACCACAAAATGGTACGTACCTGGGGTTGTAGGATGTGTTCAAAGGATGATTTGCCCATTATGTTGATATTGATGAGGTGGAGTTTTCTTGCTCGAAAGCGGTTAGCGATAACTTGGCTATTTCGTTTCATTTTTGGTATTTGCTATTACCATATTCGAAGAAGAGTATATGCATGCAAGTATAATGCCAAGGGTTTCTGTGCAGTTTTGGTCAAAGTCACAACCGTTGAGGATTGAAAGGCCACGGCTTATACGAGGCCTAAAGCTTGATCGAGAAAACGTATTATTTTGTAATCATGGTACAGTAGGCTATGCATGTTATCAAAAAAGGCTGTATATCATCACGGTATGGACACGTCATGTTTACTTGTGCTTCAAGTAAACGTAACTCGTACGTAACTCATTGGTAGCAAGTTGACGAATTTGTGGATCATTATCATCTCAAATCCCAACCAGGTACACCCATATCATGACAATTGCTGTGTCGAAAAAGTAAGCTTGTTTTAGTTTAGCGGCTATGGACAGTATTTGCGTTTAAACAATGCCCGCTTGATTCATACCCATAGTCGAGACAGATGCCCCTGTTGCAGAAGACGAGTTTTGAGAGCATCCTTTTCTCACTCATTTGTTCGTTAAATATTTTAGTGGAACAGTTAATGATGATAGATTATCCATATGCATCGGATACTTCCCAGGGTGATTTCCAGGGGTGCCATGAAATAGGCAGAAGGCTTAGCATTATCACAGTAATTGATGTGCTACAACAGGATACGTACTCAATGCAATCTTTATGGTCATCCAGCGTGATTAATATTTAGATCAATGATTGCGATAAGAGCACTTGGTGGCGCGAATACCCTGGAAATATGATATTCCGATAACGAGTGTGAAAATAAAGTAGTCCCAGCTTCGGATTATGTCTAATTTGCCCCGAAAATCAATGTACGGATGATTTCTTTGAACCTTGTATTCTTCTGTAGGGTTCTTTGGTAATCTAGTTTATGCTGACGAAGCCATGGATAATATCACCGAGGATAACTTCAAGGATTTTCTTCAAAGACACCATGAAGCAGTTGTTTCCGTAATCAATCTTGAACACCAGTTACTGCTAAGCCATTTGCGATCCAAATTCATCCTAAATGATGAAGATTGTCAGATAATTCTATCGTCAGGAAAGACACGACAGTCAAGAGTTGGAAGGTTCCTCGACATCCTAGCAACTAAGGGTCCTGAAGCATGCAAAATTTTTGTTGCTGCCCTGGAATTTGAATACCCTTTGCTATATGAGAAACTAACAGGGAAGAAGGCAGGAAGAAGTAAGTTATATCCCAAAAAAAATCACCAAGTTATATGGTACATTTTATCTCATATTTATATGCTAGCACAAATTTGCACTTTTTACAGTTCATCAATAACAATAACTACATTTGTTATGCCAATTGATAATGTCAAAATATGATGGACTACAGATAAAGTAAATCTCTAACAAATTTCCCTCAAAAAGAAGAACTTTACTTGAATAAATCTGAAAGGGCACAGACTGGTAATAAATGAGCCTACACATGGTCAAGTTTATGTGCTGCATAGTATTAGCAGGGGAAAGGTAAAGCATTAAAATGAACTATGATATAATGTTCAAGCATGAACAATTTTCTTGCTATCTCTTTATTGGTCCTTTGTAACTACTTTGTTTCTTTAACATAACACGTGTATTTGGTTATCTGTTTACCTCACTAACTTGGTCAAAAAAAAGCCTCAGTATTTTCCTAAATAGATCCCATAATGTTTCATATTCTGTTGATAATCGTACTGGTATTGCATTTGATGACATCCTTTCATTTATCTTTTCGTTATCTTTCACTGCTTGATACTCTCTTCTTCGTATTCATAGTGCAGCTTCTGTCAGGACCATTTGCTGGCTAGATTGAGATTTTTTGGTTTTAGACATTAGTTATATTATATGGCATTGAAAATGCTAATGAAATGTTCAATGTATTTATGTCATGAAAAGAAAGATGATCTAAGGTTTTCCTGTTGGGTTGAAAAGGGCCAAAGTAGTGATGTCAACACATCTACTGTGCCACACATTGCTTGATTTGTCTTCAATATGTTATCCTTACGTGTATTCTATGCAGGACATGAAAGGTATAAAAAGTCTTCACAGACCAATTTTATATCTATAAGGATGGTATATAGCCTGATCAGAGTTATTCAGATTTGAAGAGAAGTGTGAGACTGCCATCACCAGCACATCTCCCATTATTTCTTTTCGAACACTTGAGCATTATGTGTGTCAGATACCAGTTTAAAAGTATCTGAATCATTGTTGCCCAAGAAATTTCTTTCCACTACATCCTCTCTACTTCTATGTTGCTAGTTTTGTGCATTGCCATTCATTTGTTAGGGAGCTAATAGGATTAAACTGTCTGTGAAGGTCAAGAATTCAGGGGGTTTTTCTTACTTTCCTTATGGTAGTGTTGTCGATGATGAATTCCTTATTACGGAGAAGTTTTAATTTTGCTACCCTTGACCCTCTTAGGTATCTTTTTGTATTTGCAACACTTAACCTTGGTATTAAACTTCTTTTATGGTCAAGTGGAAGAAAGGGAAAAGATATTATAGTTATGATGTTGGTAGAGCACATAGTCCCAACAAGGCAACAAGTATTGATGTCCTTTCTGGAAGATTTGCTTGTGATTCAAATATGGGAGTGCCCCAGGAAAAATAACAAGACGGTTTCTTGTTGAAATAATTGTTTTACAATATGGTGATTTAATACTAGTCCCATTGTTCACAGGGCAGCAAGACTTCCAGTCCTGTCAACATAGTTTAAACTAGCATTGTTTTTAGCAGTTTTCCAATTGGATTCTCTTCCTGACAAACACCCAGTAAATTGATAAGGGCCAGTGTTTCTACAAAAGCACTATATCTGGGAAGGTTGACTAAGGCTGAAGAGACTATCCTGCCCAAAATACAGACATCCAAATTCCATTCCCTTGCTACAAAGACTTGGGGTGGACTTTAAGGAATTGCACCTTACCCAATAATGATTTGGAGGTAGTTGTGGCCAAGGTTAATGTTATTAGTCCAACATAGCACCTCCTTAACCAGATACATTATAAAGTTATTCTCAGTAAATCATGCAAACAAGTAAGGGGCAAGTATATATCTAAACACCTAGAGAGGTGGGCTTAAATCTGAATAGTTCTTGATATGGTAAGAGAGTCCCCAAAACTTGACGATATTTCATTGGTGTCATAAATCTATGAGCTATAACAGAAATTTTTATTTTAACTAATTGTGCAAATTGGTGAATGTCCATTGACAGAGGACCAGTTACCTTGAACATGTGGCTTATGATTAAGGTAGTAAGAGTAAGTTTGTTGGCTATTTGTTACATATATATATATATATATATATATAAAATACCGAGCAGTTCAAATTTTTAGTACATTAAGACCCATGTGTTCAGGATAGTGGGAGT
>JAAAKL020007557.1:0-16768 GCA_010016065.2 Carybdea cf. marsupialis auct. non (Linnaeus, 1758) | reverse complement strand
GTAAATTTAAACCCAGCCTACTTGGCCCCGCCCCCCATCTGCTTTACCTTCCCCCGCCCCTGGTATCTATTTAAAATTCAAGAAATACACATGAAATTTTACGTTTCAACACGATCTTCATAGGATTGATTGAAAAATTTGATAAAGATCGAAACATTTAAAGGTAATATATATAATTGTAGTTTGATAGTTATATTCATATACTTAAATGGTTGTAGGCTTTTAAGTATTCATATATCTATGTAAATATTCACAAATACATGTATATTATATTATATCATGTTGAAAATAACTTCTCAGGTTTTTTTAACTTTATCATTAGGATGATAGATAGTATAGGCAATGTAACATTTTTGCGGAAAAGTTTAAAATACGCGAGAAAACTAGGATCTTCTCTATAAACAAGTCATTATTGGTGTTACGATGTACTACAGTGGTAGTCTGCCCGCCATTTTACTCCCCGGACAATGCATACTTCGACAATTTTATTATATATTAGATATGCATACTAATGACCCCCCTCATTCTAAAATCCGGCCGATTATGTGTACTAGAAAACCAAAATAGCTCTACTTCTTTAGCCATCGTCCAGGGCCGATGGATTTAGTTAATAATTCGAGAGTTCGCCAAAATGACTCTAACCATCGTATATGATACTTACGTAATACATCAAGACTGCAGTATCAAATTGTAGAAGATTTGAATTATTGAACAGAATGAATTCGCCGATATTTTGATCTATCCAAAAAGGACCATTGTTTGGGGGGATGCCACTCTGGCGAGCAAGAAGTGTAAGTTCTCCCTAATCAATATAAAGGACGTCAATGTAGTATAAAGAACTCATGCCAGGTGTGTCTAATTTGGTCATCGGGCCAATACGCAGATGCCGTCGCCGTAAAATGTAGTTCAAGTAACTTGTTGGTACCCGGAGGGGGGCAGCCTTCATTCAGAACTAGGTGG
The DNA here is from genome assembly GCA_010016065.2 of Carybdea cf. marsupialis auct. non (Linnaeus, 1758). Classification (NCBI taxonomy): domain Eukaryota; kingdom Metazoa; phylum Cnidaria; class Cubozoa; order Carybdeida; family Carybdeidae; genus Carybdea; species Carybdea cf. marsupialis auct. non (Linnaeus, 1758). The sequence goes on along the minus strand of JAAAKL020007557.1, from coordinate 15,808 downwards.
CTGCAATATTTCCTGAGAGCTGACCAGACACAAAACCAAGAGTCATACAGGAAAGTGCCCATCAATTGGTGTCTGAAAAACCTCATATAGCTAATCAAAGAAGTTACTCTCTTACATACATACTCGATAAAATTACCCCCCCCCCCCCCTCCGCCATCCTTTTCCCGTTGACCAAAATCATTTCTACATTTAGTTGGAAGAAAGCGGGGGAAATGCAGTATCACTTAAAATAATGTGTCTTCTTGTCAAGTGGACCAACAGCGGATGCAGGCCATGTTTTAATGCAATAATGTCAAACCTAAGTATGAAACATAAAGTAGGTTCCTGCAGTCATACAAACGACGGATCGTCATTCCCGTTATTTAGTGACTTTAAATCACATATCGTTTACTATAAACTTTTATCCTTATTCTGTTCAGGGGAGGGGTCTACGAAAGTTCTCCGTTCAGTTAAAGCTGCGAGAAAGCCCATGCATAATAGGGTTTATTGGTGATATACAGATTTTGAAGCTATCCCGATATCATTTTTAATGCCAGGTACAATATGCGCATTTTGTACTATTGACTCTACTTGCATCAATGAAAAGTAGTCATTCTTTAAATTGATAAAAGTAGACTTAAACACAGACAAGTAGCTCCCCGACGAACCCACCACTAGAAACAAATGACCTTAGTTTCCCTGTCGCCCCCACAAAGAAAAGCTGACACTTTATTGTGCAGAGGCAAATCACTGTTTAATTGTTGAACTGAAGGAAAACCAATGTTTTGTTAAAGCTGTTTAACATGTTGTTCTATTACAAGAATACAACAAAAAGACCATGAAAGCGAAAATATCCTAAGTTTAACTATGAAGGACATGTCGATTAAAGCCAAAGCCGTGCGAGGAACTATTTTGATACAACAGTCATTGAAGCCAGGGAATTCATCTGTAACATCGAAGGAACCCTAATAAGATCAATGTCTAAACGCTGATTGATATTAAATCGACCGGATATAATTATGAGTGAAAATATGAAAGAACACAGCCCTTATGTTGCGTAAAATATAACACATGTCTTTGGATGCCCTAACTCAGAGCAGGTTTACATTCACTGACTTTGTTGTGAATATCACCTTTCTGCAGGAAAGTTCAATCGGCTGGGGGATTCCTTTACCTACACCAAGTGTTCAAGTTCAAGTTATTTTACGATCAAAACAACGAAAGACTGGATTCAAGCTTTCCTCCATAAACATAAAACGAGTTTCTAAAATGCAATGTATCAAAAATAAAATAAATATATAACATCTGACTTTGCATGTGACTTACCTTATGAGAAGCTATACCTTTGATATTAACAACGAAACCGACGCCACATGCATCCCTTTCTTGGTCAAGCCATGGGTTGTAAATCGACGAGGTCGAGTCATGGCTTTCTTTCTTTAGAGCCATTAGATATATTTTTGATATCTCTTCGTCGTTTATGTCCCTGTAAATGGGTTACATTTAAACTAACTTTGTAATCAGTATTTCTTCTGTCCGATGTTCACCGCACATCAAGAACTGCGTTTGTTTTTCATCCTCGTCGAGAATCGTATAATGGTTATCCCCTTTTCTTCAAACAAAGGATCTACTCGCTGATTGGATAAAATCTCGCTAAGTAATCTTTGCATCCCCACATGCACCTTGTCGTTGAACTGTGGACAGCTTCATTCTGTACTTCGCGCTCTCTGCACAGACTTAGCCAATCGTCGAAAAGCATTTTATGTGAGGTAGTTAAGTCAAAGGTTCACGGTCTCTTGTGGCCAATCGTCACTTCTCTTTGAATAATTCAACCAATAGAAGTTCCGTCACAATGTTCATCTCGACCTCACGTCATAGACACATGGTCGTTGTAAACAAAAATACTACAAAATAAACCGGCGCGTCTGATATCAATTCATACGCATTTCTAGAACGGAAAGAGAAGTCGAGACGTTGTGATAGTATATTTCGCTGTCTTAAAATATGTCTGTGTTATTACCAGAAATTCGAAATCGTTTCTCAACATCCGAGACCCCTTTCGCTTTCACAGGAAATTCAGGAAGTCAATGCAGTTCTCAACATCTTGCTGCCGTTGAAAAAGTAACGGTGTGTGGTGGTGAAATAGGGGATATACCATCAATTTACAGTGTTCCTGCTTTATTGAAACATGAGCTGATTGCAGTGGGCAGTTATGTTCATAAACATATCGTCCCCGGTTTTAAATACAAAGTAAGAGTCAATGGAAGCAAGATACACTTATTTGATGGCCACTCACTTTATCTTGAAAATGTTGGACAAGGTTATGGAAAGCGCTTGACCTTTGAGAGTAACGATGTGTTATGTAATGACAATTTGTTTTGGTCGGACAGCAATGAAACGGGATATGCTTTTTCCATTGATGTTTTAGAAGTTGGAAGCATTTTTAGCTGTAGTGGTGCTTCAATTGTGGTAACATCAGTGAATGATGGACAACATATTTTACGCACTTTTACCAAGGACAATCACTATTTTATGGAAGTTTCAGTCAACTTTTCGTACAAGGAATTGAAGGATGAGTATCCTGCTTCCATGGAAATGAATGGTACAGTTATGCTTATGAAAGCTAAGGGACAACGAAGAGCTCAAATTGTGAACTTTGTGGCCACTTCTACTGCGACAGGGAGGCAGTACAATTTGCGAATGATAAATAGTCATTGATTGGACTTATGAAATATAAATTATACCGAGCCTGATATTCAGCACCCATCATCGTCAGCAGATGCACGGAAATAATGTTTGTTTGAAAGTTCCGAATGAAGCAAGTGTTTTAAGTTTTGCAGATTAACTTTATATGATCGCATTTCTATTCTATGCATTTTGCTGTTGTCTGAAATTCTCAATTCATTTATTACGATGTATTTATACTGGTTTGATTGATAAGTCGTTGTCTTTCTAGGAATTTCATTCATACGATTTCATCCTTCAATTATTTGACGATTTCTTGGGTGTTTTCTCTATAAATAACTGCCCTTAAAAGATCGATAGAAGAATCAGTTGAATTATCACCTGGCCACGAGCAATGTGTTAATTATATTCTAGCATGGTGGTGCTTTAAAGCAGCGAACTACAGAGATCGATGGATACGCCCCCCTTTTCAACGTTGTTCAAGTTTGTATAGTCAAGAAATTGGTCCTTATAAAGGTAGCTTCTAGCCTTAGACAAAGCCGCATATAGTATCAAAGTAAATGAATTTTTAAGAAGTGAAGATTAAATATTTTGAGAGCTTTCGGTTAGCAGATATTATGTTTGTCTGGTGAGTCACATGTATATAATGGATAATGGAAAATTGGATTTCTCTTTGTAAGACATTGTAAAGTTGTCTAGCCTACTGGCATATAATTTATTGTTGTTCTATTTAATGTTTTGATTGGAATGAAGAACGCCAGCTTGCTTGTCTTGCATAACGGAATCTCGAGTGGTGTCTAGTTGTTTCTCTACACAAGTGCAAGTTATCTAGGCTTGCATTCATGCAATTCGCAAGCATTGAAGGTTGCTACTAAGGAAGCGCAAGAAACATAACCATTGCCTGCTTATACTTGAAACAAGCGATACTCCTTAACTTGAGTTTTCAAGAGGCTACTTAATTGTAAATAACCACTGTATTCTTTTTAACGCGTCCAAAAACTAGAGAGAAGATAACAAAAGTGTAGGCTTAACTGTGAATGGCCGGTCAACATGGTTTATGAAGATCGCAAAGATTGGATGTCCTGTTGTATGAGGCTATGCGTTTATCTTATTTGGCTTTATTATTTAAGTGCCGTGACTACAAGGTTATATATTTGATAAAACCTGTCTGTCTTTAGCTTGCCTACTTCTGTGAACCATTGGGTCGTCTTACACGTGAAGTACGATGGTTTAAAAGATAGGCCTAGGTGATGTAGGGACTTGTTAACATCGGTTGGAATTTTGCTATGTCTAAATGGGGAAGAGGGGTGGTGATGGGAGGCGAATACTTTAACTTCGTTATGGGAGAGAACCCCTACTTCAATTTATTTTGCTATGGTGAGCACGTGTCCCAAGCTGCTGCTGCTCTGATTTTAACAAACGCAATCAGAATAAAGCTTGTTCCTGTCAGAGTGAGGGGGGTGGGGGTGTTGTAACAACGGAAATGGAAACAATCGGTCAGGGACATGCCACTCGAGTTAAACTTATTTTCGAGTACTACGATACGTAACCTATTTATACGTATATAGAGCGGTTTCTGTGCGAAAAGGTACTAAATTCGCCTTAAAAGCCTCATTGTAAAATCCGCCTTTTCCAGATACCCCCCACCAGTATTGTTCAAAACTGCACTGAAAAAGAGAAACCCCGCCACCTTTTCCCACCCTAACCGTAACTCTGACCCTGTGGAAAAGGTGCCTGAGGGATTTGTCTCTGAATGAGGCGGTAGGGGTATCTGGAAAAGAGCCGGACAATTTTTTTCTCGTCATCCAAAGTCACGCACTCCTCCCATCCCACACTAAATAAGTATCCTGGTTACGCCACTGATTACTGTTGTGCTTTAAATGAGATCGTAAAGTAAAACATCATAATGTACGCCTACGACATTCATCTAGAAAGTTATCGAAATCTCCTTTTTGCTCGATAGTTACTACTCAATTTTCACAGATGTTAAGCGAAAAACTAGAAAGACGAAGGAATTTAAATTTACTTAATGTTCCTAGCCCTGTAATTACGCTCGAGTAAATCACTTAGCACAGAGATATACGTTATTTGCATCAAAAGAATCGGATTTCTTAACCATTTGTGTTAAGCAATACATAGTTAACAAAAGTGTTCAAAACTCTTTGGATAGTTCAATCCTCTTTTCGTAACAATAACTAAGTCACATAACATAGTCGCTAATAACAGGTAAATAGTCCTAACGATTCCACGACCCTTCACTTTTTGTCTTACTTATAACCCACCGTACATCATCACAATGTACAAGTTGCTAAATGATTGTCTACTCCCCAACCCCATTCACAGCAATGTCGAGAACTTCAACAAGTCCTTGCTTATTATGTATAATTATGAATAATGGTAAGTTATCAGTAACATTAGAAACATGTCAATTGTGGGATTACAGCCATGTCAAGGGCAACTTGGAGCATCAAGAAGGCCACTTTTATAAAAAGGCACGTGTGAATGCCAGGGAGCACCGTGCCCCCAAGGTTCCAAGGTCCGTGTAAGTTCTGTACACGTTTTTTGGATAGGAATACCGTAAATTTGCCTAGTCTCAATAGTCTGAAAAAGACATCGTTTAAAAACTGCATTTATTCTTAGAGTGGTCTTGTAGGATGAATGCCCTGTAAGAGCTTTGGGTGATTGTGTGAATCATAAGTTCAAACTATTATTTCTAGGGATGTTCAGGACAGATGAAATACAATAACCCTCGAAACAAAAGTCTATCATATATAGGGGAAATAATTATTTTCCATGCTTGTTGAGTTATGCTTATTGAAATCTTCATCGAATCATTTGCTAGTTGATAGAGATTGTTATTGCATGATGGAAGATGCAGAAATAAAATGGTTTTAATAATTTGCCGAAATAAAATTGATTGACTTATGCAGATCATAGAATTGAAAACCATATAGTTTTTTAGTTTTTAGTTCATTTTTCTGTTACTTAAGAGATGTTGTATAAAGTTAGGAACGCAGGATATAAACTTAAATGACTAGAAAATGTGTGTCTACACTAGACAGAAGTGATACAAATGATTCGAATTTGAGACGCTCTGGTTTTCTGTATAAAAGAATTTCTCGTTTATCTATGAAGAATTCGTTATAGATCTTTAGTAAGTGCTAACCAGTGTTGATGATTTATCGTGCTGAGCAGTTAAAAACATCTACGTTCTTGACCCCTTGGGAAACGGGTCTTGGCCCCCAATTTGAAAAACCCTGATCTAAAGGATGTTTAAAGTCATCAGAAAAGGTCATGGCTTAAAAGAGGCTAAGGAAACAATGTCGAAAAAGAGGCTGTGAAGTTAATTTGCGAAACTTGTAAGCATGAGCAACTCTCTCCTGAACTGCCGTCAGAGTTTCATATATGACCTTCAGAGCTCAATCACTCTTTGGTAGACATTTCTAGAAACTTTAACAATACTCTCTCTTTAGTGATTTGGAGAATTTGATTGCTATACAATCAAGAATCAAGTAGAGGTGAAATTAGAAGCCATTAATCAAAATGTGATACACTCGCTATATACTTATAGTTTTTAGTTCAGTTGATTACAATTTAAATTTCTCTTCATCCAAAGATCATAATACCAATTTTTTGAGTCATCTGGATACTTTTGGGCTACTTTCTTGCTTAGACTAACCATACATGTGTTGCTTCCCGTTATATTATGTAGACAATGCTATTCATTAGCAGACAATCATAAACTATCCATTTAACTTCTCTAATGAAATCGTTTGCCAGCTCGTCCGATCATAACCATGATATTATGTACCTCTGGGGAAGAATAAATCACTACAAAGTAATCAGTAAAGGTTATAAATGCTTTATCTTCTCCCCTTTTTAATCATGCTTTCTTCTGAATAGCAACACGTGGTTTCGAAATGTATCTGCCATTTTCTCCATGACTAAGCACATGTTTAAGAGCTGGCTAACAATATCAAAGTATGATCTGTCTATGGATGATCCTCAGGCTCGAAATTTTTATGATCAAATGTTCAAGGTAAAGGTAGTCCCATACTTTTCTACTTATCTTACAGGTTGCGATGTGGTACAGAATCACATGTGCTCAGCCACTGTAGCACCACTTAGAGTGACAAGCTCCCAACCGAAAGCCAAATACTCATTCCCTGTTGCGGAAGGTATAGGAGTTTTCAGATTGATGGGCGAACATGGGATTGGACAATCAAGCATCAGCTTGCCAGCTGTCTAAATCACTACGAAACTCACGTTATCATACGCCATGAAACGGTCTCCAGAATTTCATTTGGAGAAATGATAGGACTTCCATTTACCCCCAAATCTTTTCATACGAGAAAGATTTTTTTAAAAACCAAGAGCCTTTTACGACTGGCAACCCTCACTGCATTCCAATGCAGAGTGAAATTATCTGTTCCTGTTCACTATTTGAAAAGACCGAAATTTATGGTATTCATTTCATAACCTTAACTTCGTTGATATTCCGCCTCAAATATACACCTTTATTTAAGTTCAGCATGCTCGCACAATTAAGAGACTACAGTCTTTCAATAGCATTCACTGTTTGACAATTGCTTTTTTCTCAATTGTAACTGTTTGTTACCTTCCCATTTTCCAATAGACCTGAAGAAGTCAGTAATAGACGAAGCGTTTGTCTGAAATATATTTTCCTTTCTGGTGTATTATTCTTTATTTCTGGTACTCGTACGAATGCTTCTAAAAACTAGCAACAGAAACAATTCAGGGATAAAAGCTCACCGAAAATGGCACTTTTCCAGATACCCCCCACTGCCTCATTCAGAAACAGAATCCCCCCACCACCTTTTCCACAGGGTTAGGGCAGAGATTATGAAACACTCTGGTTAGGGTTAGGGCGGGGCTACGGTTACGGTTAGGATTACGGATAGGATTACGGTTAGGGTGGGGAAAGGTGAAGGGGTTCTTTTTCAGTACAGTTTTGAATAATAGTAGGGGGGTATCTGGAAAAGTACCCTGAAAATTTCATTTTCCTACATTCAAGGGTTGCAGCGACGGGGAGACAGGGGGGCCACGGCCTCCTATTTCTGGTTGCAAGGATCTGCATATATAATATGTTGTGCTGCTTAAATACACTGAGTCAGTATTCATATGCTCTAACTGCCCGAAAATAACAGGAATGTGCTATTCGTGTCCTGCTTTAATACAACCCTCTGATAAATGGAGGTTTATGGCTAGCTTTAGAGCTTTATCTTTAGTAGTTTAACTTTGAACCCTTACTTCTTTGAGCCTGATATTCAGTAATTTACTAATACGGTCATCATATAGATATTTGTAAAAAACACGTTCCTCCTCCATCGAGCTTTCGAAACAGCGTCCGAGGCACTACGTATGATATTGCTATCGTCATCGTCAAAGAGTTCTATTTGCTGCAATTAGTTCCTCTACCGACACTCATTATACCTGTTGAATGCTTCCAAGTTCCAAACCTTGACGTCAGAGACTTTATTTTCTCTATATTATGACTTAACAAAATGCTGATGCTGAGGGCTGAGGTCACGGCCTACATTGCATTGTTCTTGTGAATGCTTTGACGTAACTTAACTTGTAAAACAAGGTTGCAAAACAAAGGAAGAAGGCCTTCCACTTCGAGAACTGAGAGGACACTTCAAAACAAGTAGGTCACGTCAATATACTACGTCCTTTATCCTTGAACAGCGGCGGCTGTGTTTCGACTGTGACTATTACGATTATCTATGGCAAAACGTGAATCCATTTCGAATAGATTCCACGTCGAATAGAATAGAAAGCAATCGGATCAACTGAGAATACGCGGAGGAAAGTGTGAAGATTTTGAAAATGTTTGAATCGTGGAAAAATACTAAATATTCGTGCTGCCCTATTAGTAAGAATGTCAATGGTAAAAATTAAGAGTGTTAACATTATTTGGTCCTGACCTAATGTAAGAAACCGAGGAATATCAACAGTTTTGACCAAAGATTTTTTATACTCAAACGCCTCTTGTTAAAACACTATATGCACTACCTTGCTGGTATTGTGTGAAACATCCTATTCCAGGGTTTCTGGAGTCAAATCGTCCTGTTTCCAAAACTTTACATTTGTGACGTCATCACTTTCCCTCCGCATTTTACTTCTACATGTATTACAAGGGAGCATGTTTGTGTCTGTCTATCTGTTCGTGTGTTCACCTTGCATTTGCCCACCGTTGACCTGAAACTTTGTATCAGGGCAGTAGTTTCCGGGGGGGGGGGCAGAGGGCGCGATTGCCCACCTACTTGTTTCAAAGAACACTTTCAAATTCGCGTTTCACGACTTCATTCTGTGTATCATTTCTTAGTGCGGAGACGTCATAGTGAGTTGGTATTTAAATCATTGCGAAGTACCTCACTGTTCGCTATAATGGTATAAAGTGATGAAGTAAATGAAGAACCTAGTTTTTGGCGGACAATCCGAGAGGTCGGTCCCGAATTCTCACCACCACAAGTAACCTGTTTTTTTCCCTCGTTTCTCTATTAGCTTCATCAGTGCCATTTTCATATATAAAAACTCATGCCAAAGTACTTGAATGGATGGGTCGACGTGACTGAAGGAAAAGTGAAGTGAAGGCTGTAACAGTTGCTGTAACATTGCTGAGATGTCTTGAAAGCGAGGTTGTTACGTTAACCGCCTACCTTACAGGAAGAAGTTAAAACATAGAATGACGTCAAAACAATGATGTAAAAGATGTTCTACAACATCACCAAACAATGGCCATCAAAAGCAAAAGACGGAGCGCAGAATAGGATTTGATGAAAATCTATGAGGCAGAAGAACTGGCATTGCCAAAAATGCGAAAATACAAACAGGGAAACTGACTGCGTTTCCTCTTGGGTTATTAGTTAGTGTCGTTTGCACTCAACAGACACGTTTCATAGAAACGAGGTTATATTAGTAAATCATTTATCACATACATGCTTTCACAACCTTTACTAAATTCCGCCAATTCGACAGTGACAGTCGGCGTCATCAAGAATCAGGAAAGTGTACTTAAAAATTAACTCTTAAATCGCTCGATCCTCGACGAATCTCCCTAGCTAACGTTTAATTCTAATTTTTCCGCCTAAAATTTCTGACAGTTTTAACAATGTGTCGGTAAATAGAGGCAAAAGGCAAATTAAAACAACAAATTTTAGGATTGATCCTTCCGAATTTAAGTCACTTACTACTTTCTTTGGTAAGCTTTTTACACCACACTAATTAATGCTTCAGGTTTCTACAACGAAGAAAATAGATAAGCTTGAAGGAAAAAGAAGTGTGCGAGAACTGTGACGAGTGGAGATCACAATTTGGGAGAGAACTAGGATTATGGAGCTCCCAAAAATTAATGGCATTACGAAAAAATGACGATTGGATGGTCTAGCCTGGAAATAAAATGGTTATGTCCTTGTGCGAAACATGCAATTATTTAAACTTTCTGTGCCGTCAAGCGAGCAGCACCACACGTTCTGAAGCTTTCTATCTCCAGTGAAATAAGGTCACAAGTATAAAAAAACAAAGAACTAGATAAGTTTACAATCTTTATAATCATAAAATAATGTACATTTCACAATCCTCCTGGTTACGAAACTTCTTTCATATCCACAATTTTGTAACTAAATTTTTGTTCTCCTTGAATTCTAAAAATGTTCATTGTCCATAAACTGGCGGCTAACTTTCTTTGACTGTTTAACACGGCCTAAAAACAGATGATAAATCAATAGTTAATTAAATAGTCAAATATTCTATTTATGTTGATATAATTTATAAATATTAGGTTTATGTATTTCTGATAGTTTCACAGGCAATACCAACACCTAAACAGTCAACAAAACGTATTAATCATCATAAAATGTACAATGTTTGGAGTCAATTCTCAATTACGGTATCTACCAAATACGACCCATAAAATTATAACATCGCTTAAATCAACTACTTTATACCACCTCCTCCTCCTTGTCACCAAAAATCTATTCTATTGTTCGAGAGTAATAGAGCCCCTAAAGTCTCGCGTAATCGAGACTCTTTTTACACAACTCGGTGCGAAATATCACACTTCTTTACAAATAGTTTGTGCTCTAACGGAGACGAGATTGGCTACTACAGCTATCAACAAATCTGCGCCGGCCCGCACTGCTGATGAATCATTGGCACAAGAAACCTAAAGTAGGAATTTTCGGAATTTTCGCAAGGACTGTTGCCATTTGCAAGGACTAAAAAGTACAGCATGCCGGAGGTGGGTGTGGGTGTCAAGACTGACGCCTAAAATGTTCCTCTATCCTGTAAAACCATTTCCTACTTCATAAAGAGAATTACTGAGATCAAACAAAATTATGTAGATATGATACGACTGATATCATCTTCGTCATTTCCACAAAGACTTGTGCCGCTTATAACCAGTGGGGGTGGAATAGATCATCAAAAATGACAAAGTTCATACTTCTATAAAATCATCTGTTAGTTGGGATGAAATATTGTGGAGACGCAACAATATCAGGTAACCACTCAATAATCACACAGCCGTGATGTTCTTCAATTGTTATAAGACTGCATTTGCATATAGGAACATAATCAATTGGGATGATTGAGATCGTCAAACATAACAAAAAGCGTGCTAGTTCCTGATTTACTTATCAACTTGACAGAAATCTTTCATTTACCATCAAAACTTTCATTTCTTTTGTCAACTAACAATCACATGTTTAATGAACGACAAAAGTTGAAAATACAGCACAAATATTGTTCTAAAGCAAGTAGTGAGATAAATAATTTGTTTCAGTCCCTGTAAAAAGGAAATAATTAGACCACTCGGGTTCTAGTACGACCTCCGACCTCTAACAACCGATAACCCCTTCGTAACGAGCACACTCAGGCACTAGTTGTTCGTTGACAGAAATGAGAAATATCAAAAGCGAAAAGCAGAATCAATAATAAACTGACACGTCGTGAAAAATCTTTTAATGTTACTGCATCTACCCTTATCATTACAGTAATGTTACGATAATGATACCTTATCATAACTTTCTTGCTGCAAAAAATGTACTAGTGTCACTCTTACTACGAGAGGAAAAGTCATGTTAACCAACAGTCCGTTAGTGTACATCTTACATTACATCCAAGTTGCGATACGTTACCTGCTTCACAGTTTCCCTTACTCGAGGATGTTTAGTTTTGAAGCTCTATAAAGGAATGGACAACACCATTGAAAATACAATTGAATGATAAAGATCGGTGTTCAGATAAAAAATAACAAAATCACATCTTAAAATCTAAAAAAAGGCTATAAGAGCCCATCATATTGAGTGGCGAAAAACTCTTCAACATCATTTTACTGAGCCTTCAGTGTTTAAAATACCATTCTCAAATACAAATGATACACATGATATAGAGCGTCCGTAAGAAGAACACTAGATACAGTTCACAAAACCAGACTGAGTTCACATTTCCCAACAACCTTTTCTCATTTGCACCTTCACATAAACTTCAAACATGAACGATTCCTAAAGAAATAACAACAAAACTAAGGACCCTAGGTACGACGGATGATACAACAATAAAATCTTGAACTATTTAAATCAACAATTAAATAAATACCAACAGTAACCAAAGCAGTTACCAAAGAATAGTACGTGGTTGCAATTAGCCATCATGTAATCCGCTTACTCTACAGTCATCTTACAATACACGCCACATTCCCCCTGCCCCACCCATATGACTCATCGAGGAATTAAATGCTACTAGCAACCGTTAATAGCTTACAAATTGTAACTCATAAAACTGCTTAAATCATTTTTTCACGCGCCTGCTTAAGGATAACACTTATTCTATTGTTCTATTGTGTATTCTATTCTATGAGTAAACCTACCCATCCACACTGTTATCGTAATAGCTTTCCATTATTATAAATTTAAGTTAAGCCTCTAGTATAGCAACAGATGCTTTCAAAATGTCCTTAATAGGCATGCTTCCAGCTCCGTTGAATCTGTGGCCTTTGTCACTACGTTCTCTGGCCATAAGATCAAATCAGACAACCAATCAGTTCCCTTAAACCACAGATCTCTATGGACACTATTAATGCAACCCTTATTTTTCCTTTCATACTTTTACTGGGCTACCTGTTGTGCATAATATATGCATAATAGTCTTTTCTTTACTGAAGAACAGATAGTCACCGTGACACTCAACACTGCTTTCCAGTCTGCTTTTCCACAATTGGATCCAGAATGTGTTAGGGTCATCAGAGGACGACCACGGCATTGTTCCGCCCCTAGCCCCCTGACAGCATTCTCGCAATGACGGGTTCACTCGTCGATGTGTTGGCTACATGTTGTTGATGTGTGACACATGCATTTACACTCAACAGGCAACTTGTCCTCACGGTCCTGCTCCTCTAGCCTTCTTAAACTGATTTTCATCGTCCATCTTGGGCCCGATCCAGAGAGATGCTTTCTCTGAACCCTCTACACCTACCCGTTCACCTGTCTCACTTCCTTTAAAGTAAAGACCATATCATGAACAGTACCAGCAGCTCCCTGTCCACATTTCCTCTAACTACAACTCCAAGGTGATTTTGATTCTCCATTCAACCCTTGCTCTTCCCATGCATTGATAAGTTACTCATACCACTTCTTTTTCCTCTTTTCTGCCACACTGAAGATCTAACTCCCAGGGACTGTCAGCTCCAGCAGATGAACTGCTTTCCGTTCCTCACTCCAAGTGGCGATGTCTTGTAGCTGCAAGGTAACAATTACAGGAAACATCATCAACTTATCAAGATCTGCAACAATCTTGCATTTTCCTTGTCCACTCGTTTGGCACTCCCTCTTTTTACTGGCTTGAAACCCCTTTCCCTGCCTTGTGAGATGTGACTTCCAACTGTACTTCTTTCATATGGCTTTTCTCTCCAGTGATCTGCTCCAATTTCTCCTTTAGTGCCTTAACAATGACCCTCAGTATCTGATCCTGTCTACAGGTGTACAGGACTACTGGACCTTTCCTTCAGACCCAAATCACAGCTCAAAAGGACAGGCCGTAATGTGCCGTACTAACCAAATCTGCACTAATCATCATCTGCCACATTCCACCTTACCAGGTTGGCTGGCAATGGCAACATATCATAGGTTGACTTTATCAGAAAACTGGTCCTTGCTAGCTCCCACTCCCATAACAGACCGTGTCCTTTTCACTACTATTTCATGCCACTGCAAGCATTGCCCCTGTTTAGCACACTGAACCAGACGTAGGTACCCACTCTCTTGTTCCTTTCTTCGTACCTTTGTATCAATGGCATCCCATCCATCCATATGGCCCATCCAAAGTTGTTAACTCTGCCACCGATTGCCCTGGTTCTCCCACCCTAGGGCAGCTATAACCTTTGAATATTCACTCACCCCTAGTATCCTGTGAATAGGAACATTAGCTTTTTCATGGTTATCTGGTTATCTGGCAAGACTGCTCCGCATGTATGGTTGCATTTCTTTAGCATTTCTCAATCCTGCTGGTTTAGAATAACCCGCAAAACATCAATTCAAACCTCAGCTTCTACTCTGTCTTTTGCAGTTTCTTAGTTAAATAATGCCAGTGTAGATGATATGCATGTTTGCCAGACACAGTATAAAAATAGATTAGCATTTAATACCTTATAAACTGTACCAAACCATTTCAACCATAGCGTCCCCCCCCCCTCCCCGTCATTGGAGCAAGCATTAACTTAGGGTTCCTTATACTGATTGTAAGACCAAAAGCAGAGCATTATAAAGGAAGACGATTTATGATGTCTTGGAAAATCCTCCTTTCCTAAGCTAAGAAATCAGCATCGTTTCCACAGTCTTTGATCAGTCCTGGAAATATTTTTGTTTTCACGTTGAGCATTCTTAAAGTAAAGACCTTGTCTGCAGTTTTGGAGCACAAGAACATGTCTTTATTACATGTATCGAATTTTTATTTGTGACACACTCGGTTTCGAGCGTAGCCTATTGCCCAACCAGAGTGAGCAATGGTCTGGGGAGAGAGCACATTTACAGGGGTGGTCTCCCATTGCCTTCCCCAACCAATGATGTTTATATCGGGCTAGGCAGGATTCGAATCCACAACTTCTGGCATCTGAGTCCGATTCCTAAGACTGTGGTCAGAATGTCATCTCATTTTACTCAGTTGTCTATCGGAATTTTCTCGGACAGTTGCACATTAAAGGCAGCTCGTGCTGTCTATTACCGTGTAGCTGCTTACGACTGTTTGAAAATATGGGTGGACAGCACATCTTTGTCTACATAAAGGATTATCTACATTTTATCACGGTTAACCGTGTCAAATACCTGATCACATCAATGGAGACTTGATACAGGGGAACTTGTTGTTCAATGCACTCTTCTTGGATCTGCCTAGCAGAAAACATCATATCGATTACTCCTTCTTAGCAGGGGCGGTTTCCCGACGTGTGGGGCCCTGGGCACTTTTCCAACGCGGTGCCCTGTTAAAGAAAGGTATTATTACCAATATCTGGTTTTATTTTGAGTGTTTAGTTGTGACTTCTCATCCTTTCTAAAATTACTGAGGAAGATTCTTGAAAAAGGAGGGATCAACTTAAAAAAATTGCTGAGATGAAAGAGCAGGGTCCTGGTCTACAGCCCTGTCCGCCATACCCTATAATAGCCACTGCCTCTTAGGTCTGAAACCACCTTCTGACTTAGTAGTAAACGTTGGGCAGATTTCTTCCATAAACCTATAGACCCTTTGCACATGACGTCACGCACCATGTGCGATTTCCTCCCGGAGGACAATCTGGCTGGCCGCCAGAATGTTTTGACTGTGAAAGGTTAATGGTAACACGGTCTGCAACTCGTGTCACTGTGCTATACATACATAATCAATACATCAACCGATAGGTCTTGATTATTATGTCAAGAATCTGAAATAACATATGAAATATATGTATTTTTCGGGGAGTAAATGGGGACACTAGCCACCATCGGTAAACGTCCACCAAATAAATTTGTCGATTTTAAGGGCAAAGCAAAACATTTTCTCACCACTGATGAGTTTGTGGATCCCAATATCAAGCTACTAAATCCCTTTAGGACGAAATTCATATACAAGAAGGCTGTGAAATCGTGAAAAA